>CAXIWF010001586.1:0-20291 GCA_964036045.1 Eutreptiella sp. 'Long Island Sound 2002' | reverse complement strand
GGAAAAGGGAAGAAGAAGAAGCCGTTACCTGGAGAGAAGATCTCAGAGCTAAAGGGCATGGATGCCGACCATATGCTCAGTATCCTTGTGGAGAACCAGTTGATAGTGAAACCCCACGATCGCACTATCGCGAGCCTAATCGGGGATTTCAACTATCTGGGTAGCGTCCACCACAATGCGGATCGGAAGGATGAAGGGTCGTGGGAGCCGCAGGACCCATCCATCGCGCAGATCCGTCAGAGCCTGACTGAGTACTGCGTGCTGCCCAATGGGTCGCCAACTATAAAGTCCTCAATGAAGACGCTGATCAAGTCTGTCATGCTCTACGGGCCGTCGGGTGCTGGCAAGACCCACGCAGTGGAGGCAGTAGCGCACGAGCTCGGAGGATTGCTCATCCATCTCACCCCTGCCAAACTGCGCGGCCAATTCGGCGGGAAGTCTGGCCCGACTAAGCTGGTGCACATGGTGATGACAGTTGCACGTGATCCTGCTATGCAGCCAGTAGTGGTGTACATCGATGAATGCGAGCAATTCTTCACAGGGGGGAAGAAAAGTAAAGACAAGGATGGACCGTCCAGGTTCAAGAAGGACTTGCTGCTGTATAAGAACCAAGCGCTGGAGAGTGAACACCGCGTGATAATTATCGGTACAACCAAAAACCCGGAGAACGGAGATGTGAAAGATATGAAGGCATTTTTCGACAAGTTCCTCTACATGCCCTACCCTGACTACGCGTCGCGGGTGCTGATCTGGAAGCACTATCTGGCCGAGAAGATCAGCGACGGCATGAAGCAGCCAGAGGACCCGACGACGGCAGCATCCATGACCCATGCACAACGCATCACCCAGGAGGAGGAGATCGCCGCGAAGGTGCGCTCTGCTATGGAGCGCGTGGATGTGTCCTCTCTAGCGCATGTCTCAGAGGGGTACAGCGCTGGATCGATCGCACGTACCGTACGCATAATCGTCACGCATCGGCGGGTGGCCATGGTGCGATTACGCCCGCTCTCCAACCATGACTTCATCGATAACCTCTCCTTTCAGGATGCCAATTACCAGGACGACCGAGCCACATTCATGGACTTTACCAAGACTATAACGGGTTTGGCAGATCGTCGCAAGCGAGTAGAGGCCATTATCTCAGGAGAGGGTGATAAGAAAGGCGATAAAAAGGGCGGCGGCAAGGGCAAAAAGAAGTAAAAAAGTACAGAGAATTTTATCTCACTTGCATCAGCTGTTGCATTTTTGTACCCGACACTTTATCTTTTTACTGAAGCCTCATTGCACCTATTGATGGGTGCTTATACGTAATCAAAAGCTTTCTAACTACCGGAATCTACTACCGCAAGCTTTCTGAGTGATTATCATTAAGTTCATTGAGTAAAATCACTTCTGTCAATGTTTTGGTCATTTAGAGAGTATGGGTGCAACTATTTTATAAACATCTCTCAGGGAATCTTTAGACAACTTGATGTACTTTTTCACTTCGGCAGGATCAAGCTGGGACTCATCGTCGGCATCCTCTTCTTCAATTGCTGCTTGTAAGCTAGAACTTTTGTTGGTAACCTTAATACCTCCAGCTTTTAGCTGCCCAGCCAATCCACCGAGCATAATTATAGCATCTGCCACAACTCCATAGCGCTTGATTGTGCCCAGTGTAATCTTCTCATCGGCTGTGAGCTCATCTGACCTCACCAGCACCGACGCTGCCTTTTCAAATTCCTGATACTCTCTTCGAGAAAGAATCTCGCCAACGGTATCATAGTCACCTGAGCTTGCGACTTTTTCCATCAATAATGTTCCATCTAAACATTTTTTAACAACCATAGCGGCCTCTTTAGCTTCGGCGAGGGTACTGCTTTTCAGGGTGCCCTGTGCTGCATTAGCTCGCCATACTGAACTAGGGCGAACCACTTGTGATGAAAATGTCGCTAATCCAAAGCCAGAAATAATCAATCTAGCCGCCTTGCTTTGAGCCGTTGCAACGGTCGAAGTGCGGGGCGACGAGGGTACTGATCTGGTGTGGCCGAAACAGCTGACCTGGCCACAATAACAAATAATGCATCCTAACCATAACAGTAGGAGGAGCTTCATAGTGATTTTCTTACTTTGAACCCACAGAGTCCATTCTAAAGTTTAAGAATTCGAGGGATTATATGCTAGTAAGTTTATGCAGAAGTTTCAAGCCCAATTAAATTTTCGTGAATGTAAAATTTGCATTCAATTTACAGTAACTTACAGGTAAATTACATGCAGTACCTGCTGTAAGTAAAGTTAACTTACTGGGATTTTGATGGTCAATCCTGGAATTCCTGGCTTTGTTAGCCGAGTATCGTCAATGAATTTTGTGCGCTTTTATGGAAGGATTTTGCTGGAAGACTCGTTATGGAAGCTTTTATGCGAATGAAAGCCTAACGAAGACTCATAACCATGACAATAATCAATCAGCTTACTCCTGAGATCGCCAAGTATGCGCTGTGCGCAATCTTCGTGATATCTGGACTAGCTAAAATTGCTGATAAGAATTCAATGATAAAGACGTTCCCTCGTCTGGTATGTCACTATGTAGTACGCATAAATTAACTCAGGTACTCTATCAGTGCCAACCTTGTTTATTGCTAATATTTCTTCCTTTTCGCTGATAAAATGCTTCGGTCCTCTCTCTCATGCAAAGCCCACAAACTTTTGGTTACCAGCTGCTATTTGGGAGATTGCAGCCGCTGCTGCTGTGTGGTTCGGTAGAATTCATATAGGTTGTCTGCTGAGCTACGCTTTTCTGGGCGGTGTTTTCTATGCAACTTTAATTCTTAAGAATTTGGAGGGTAAAACCATGGTTGGAAAAACCTTTGGATTGATCATGATACCGGTAAGTAGCTACCAATCATGACCCTGGCTGTTGGGCCATAGCGCTTTTTGCTGATCCTCCGATTTTCCTGCTCTACAATTGATAACCTCTACTTTCATAAGTATCTTTATCATAGTTGATGGATCATTTCATTGCAATTGCCGGTTTCATGTTTCTCTGATAGGGTGCACTGACTTTTGTGTCAGCATTGACTTTGGCCGAAACCATCAAGCAACCGGTGGTGTATGCTGTTGGAGCAGCCTTGTTCGGTGTTATTGCTGGTCACCTGATCGCTCAGAGGAAGATTAAGCTTTAGTTTGTCAAATATTACCCGGTTTTGTATCACCGGTACAGGTTGTATAATACTATTAAATGCCAAACGGTACTTCTTCGAATGAAGGCAAGAAGTCCTTTGATGAGAAAATATTTTTTTGCTCATGTTAAAAGCTAATGCAATAAATGCTGTCAGAAGGGCGAATGCAATTTCCGTGCTTTCAGCTAAGGCTAAAAATGAAACTGAATACAGTTTAGGCTGGACGTTTAAGGCTTTTTAAAAGTCTTCGCTGCTGCAGGCGTCTATGATTGATTCAGACACGTGATTCACATCAAACAGCAGCGGGGTAACAAACAGTCCATACAAAAGCACAGTGCTGAGACAACAAGCCGTAACCACTCCACCCACCCGGAGCATTTGCTGCACAGATACCCGGCCATTCCCGAGTACTATGGCGTTGGGCGGTGTGGCTACGGGAAACAGCAGTGCCAGAGATGCTGCCATTGTGACCGGGGCTAATACTAGCAGGGGGCCTTTCCCGTGGTGAGGGCCAACACAAGCTAGAGCAGGCAGCAGAATGTTGGCAGAAGCAATATTAGACATGATATTGGTCGCTCCACATGAAACAAAGCTTGCCGTAACGATTACAGCCTCTAGCGATGACGGTCCGTTGTTTACAATCTGCCTCGACAGCCATGTTGAGAGCCCAGAGTCCTAAACATCCACAGAATCCAATGAACACCAAGCGAAAACAAAGTGCAACGTACAACGTACAACAAGTGATAGCTTGTGAGTTGTAGATGGTTTAACAGAAAGATAAACAGGAGTGTCTATGATAACTCTTCACAATATAATCCTCTATAAATCGACTGAACTATGGTACTAGTTACCCTAACCACTGGCAGCCTTGTTCCCAGGGTCCCATACCTGAAACCCCAAGCTGAGCGCAAACCCACCCCCCAGAAGAAACACCACATCCCAGTTCAGCTCTTGGATTACCGACCAATCAAGAATAGCTCTTGAACCCAACTTGTCGATTTGTTTTTCATTCATGAACACTTTTTCACTGTTGATGGTTTTGCTGCAATGAATCCTTGTAGCACAACTTTCTTCCCCTTGCTCTTCCTCCGCTGTATGTTTCGAATCAAAGCACGCACCCTTCAAGCGGCGCTTGGGATCTGTATACAAAGAGGAAGGGGTGCTTATCAATCGCAGTGGTAGGGGTGGGCTATGCCCCTCAGACTGCTCCTCCAAACTGGGAAGGGGATTGTAGACAGGTAAAAGAATACTGCCACTCTTATGACTACCTTTATAGCTATCATGAGAGGGACTAGAGCTGCTGCGGGTGCTTCTACTACCGCTACTGCTTTGACAGTGGCTAAGAATGGTAGAACAAGCCTGGCGCTCATCTTCACTGCGGATCCAGTTATCAGGGTCACTACGAGCTGTGCTGTTACTGCGCAGGCCAGCCTCCGCTCGTACAGTGTCCCTTTCCTCTTCCTCCGCTCGATAACATTCTACCTCTTCCAATACATCCATCGAATGCGTTGCTTTCGAAAGAAAACCACTGTATTGTTGCTGCATTCTTCTTTCGTCAGAGCAATCTCCATCATACCAAAAGCGGTTATATAGTCCAACTAATACAGTGGGGGGCGTGTTGGGTGTTATGAACAGCAGCAAACAGCACCCCAATGCTACAGTGCCATCTGTGATCATCTCTGGGCCCGGAAAGAGGTATACCCTGAAAAGTTAGCGACGAGAAGAAAAGTTATTATACTAATTGAGCCGCGTAGTAACAGCCCCTACAACTACGTCAGTAAGATAGTCGTAAACTTTAACAAGTACTAAAAACCAAATAGTAGCAGTAGAGCAATGAAAGTCTTCGAGAAATTATCGCATCGCCCACTTGCACAGCGGCAATTGTAGCAGCCGAAATGTTATGATAAAACGGCAATACTCACCAGCCCCAGTGTCCCGGAGGGTCCCTGGTGATCCACAGAGCAGCCATTGCTGTGAAGGTCAACATCTACATACATACATATGATGCAATAATATAATGCATCATTATATATGATGAGATAGGTAATAGACGAGAAAGGTGTAGGAGTAAATAAAATTACACCGGATTTGTGTTTTATTATATATGCGTAAATTTACCGACTGCACAGCAATTCAACAAGCAAAAACACAAATTCAAAAGCCAAAAATATCTGCGGATAAAGAGTTTGCTGAACAAATGAGATATAATATTATCCCTTCGTGATATTAAATGTCAACCAAAGGGACAGTTGAATGTACAGTAACGATGATAACTTTTTCTTGTTCTTATCTTACCACAATCCACTCGGGATAGGAAATAGCTACCACAGGAGAGCCAGCTCCCACGCCGATAGTACTTGTGTCTTCACTTCCTCCCACGTCTGATAGAGTGTCTGCGCACGAAGAATACTTTTTATTGCTTTCAATAGCAACACTGGCTGCTGTAGCCATTGCACTGTGGTCCATGACACCCACACCATCCTCCCTGATTCCATCCTCCCTGATTCGATCCTCCCCTCCAACCCATTCCATTAGGGCGCAATTGCTATCAGTACGCTCTACTGAATCAAACGACCTGCACGCAGTAGAAATGGCCACTCTGTTATCACACCTTGTTGCTGGGGTTGGAGGATGGCGGTTGACAGCTCTTGATATTTGTGATGCTCCTTCGACCTTCAACCCCACTAGCTGCGGCAGTTCCATCACCAGCTCTCCAGCTGTGTTACTTTTGTGCCTATTAATGGTGACAGCGCCACCAAATGATATATAATCTTCTTCGTCAACGACCGAATTGCTGCCCCAAGTATCACCACTCGATTGAAGTACTGATGCTGGTGGGCGTATACCCTCTCTCGATAACTTCTGAAAATAGACCACGAGCACTCCGCATAGTATAGTAAGATTGATACAAGATATTGGGAACCCAATAAATAGCCACTGTAAGAACGTGATTTCTCCATCCCTGCCAAACATGGTTTGCAATGTGCCTTGGAGTACCAGGTTAGATCCAGTGCCAGTAAGGGTTGCCATTCCACCCAGCGAGGCACCAAAAGCAATGCCCAAATCTATACAGATTGCCAAGCATCCAAGAACATATTTCCTTTTATTTTCTATTCTATCATAAAGATAAGCTTCAGGAGATTTATCTGCTTCTGCTGCTGCTTCTGTTACTTTCATTTCAATCCAGCCGGGGCGATTTGAAGCGATATCTTCCAATGCCGCATTAGCCAAAGGGACCATCAGGGCAGCAGTTGCTGTGTTGGACAACCACATAGAAAGAAACCCAGTGATAAGCACAAACCCAGATATAACGCCAAAGCTACCAGCCAAAGCCGCGAATTGCAGTAATGCTGTTGCTATCCGCTTATGCAGGCCATATTTCTCAACGGCACTTGCCATTACCATACTCCCCCAACAGACTACTACTCCGTTGGAAAAGTACACCGAGGAAACATTGCCACCGCTAGATATACCAAGTAAAGGCAGGCAAACTATAGGCATTAATCCAGTTATACCCATACGAACGGCGCCACTGAGCCACCAGGTGACCATCAGGGTGCACAAACCAATCATTCGCGACACTTTGGGGGCTAAGCCACTGGACATGGCAATTAAAGTGGCAAATACGCCCAAAATCGGCCCTTCGATCAGAATATGAGACTCGTGAAAAGCTGAAATCTGATTGAGACGCTGCCGGGTATACTTAATAAGTTCCAATGGCATGGTTAATATCAATTCAGGGAATATGTTGAATGGGATTATGTGCGAAGTGACCCCAAATGGAGCTACCAGCCATTCCAGCCATCGGTGTTGGTACTTATAACACAGGCTCCCGGAGTGAGTCGCATACGCAATCCTCTTTTCATAGGCCAGAAGACGAGTCTTGTTGAAAAGCTAAGTTATTTAAGCCAGCAGGAAGCCAGTAATTTCACTGCTCTGCAGAGACAGAGGTTTCAATCAGAGGTTTCTTGCGACAAATGGAGGCGGGCTACTCGGGTCAGGAAAAAATAAGTAATTTAAGTGATTAATCACGTCGAGATAGATTATCCCAGAAAATAGATGAGCAATTCCAGAATTAGCCATGTTACATTTATCTCCATCCAATGCGGCATCTTATCTTACGATGCTGGGATGTGGCTGACTGATCTGCGACAGAGGGTCCCTGGGGTCCGGTGGGAACGTGATAAAAGCTGCGCCTACCAGTATTCATATTCTTTTTGCTACGAGTCTGGTCGCAGTATACGATGACTCTCTGCTACTGCTGCTGCCGACAGGCTAAAGTTACAAGCGCTATGCTGTTATTATACTACACTACCGCAAGGTTGAGATCATCCAGCATATAGGTATACTTTAAACTATATTTTGATATGAACCCGTTGCATGACGATCATTATCTTAATTAACATTAAACGCCTCGGCAGCCGACACGCACCCACCCCTGTAAATATAATCATGTTACTTAGTAGCACTTACTGCGCTGTTACTTTGATGTGGTGAATAGGTAGTGACTGAGAGCAGCTCTTCACTCCTCCGCCGCTCTGATACCTGGTGCAGTAGCCTTACTCATCGACCCACCACTACCACCACAAGCAGGTAACGCAGAAGTTGCAGTGGCAGCCTCTGATGATGCAACTGCGGAACCTGCTGCGCGCCACAGCTCTGCCCGGTGCTTCAACTTCAGTGGGACGCTAGCCCCAGCACCAATACTACCACCCGCCCCAACTCCTATTCCTATTCCTTCAGTGCCGGCAATGCAAAGCTTACCGCCAGCAGCAGTGATCGGGAGCATCGAAGCCCCAATATCGTTACAGTCGACGGCTGATGCGGGTGCTGGTCCTGCTATGGGTGTTGTGTCGGCAGCTTCACCCCCCTCACCATGCGCGCTCTGCGGCAGCGGGGATGCAAGAGGGTTGTCCTTCACAGCCCTAGATGGTCGAGAAGTGAGACCCTCGTACGCCTGAACGAACTGCTGCTCTCTGCGCGCCTTCTCGGCCGCTACCGAAGCGGCAACGCAAGCAGCAGCCATCTTCCCGCTGTGAGACTTAGAATACAGCTTGCGCATTTTGAGCGGAATACCTTGCTTGGTCCAAGCCGAGCTCACCCCCAGAGCTGTGGCAATGGCTGCGCGCGATACGTGGGTCTTGGCAGCAGTCAGCTGGGCGATTGGCTGCTGCAGGCCCACCGTCAGCAGTCCAGCGTTAGTGTAGCTTACCTCCAACAGCCCTTGCTCTTCCAGACGGCGGATGGTCATTTTCATGCCTTCAAGACTCATGAATTCACGGCACGCCTCGAGCTCCTCATCCGGGAAGTGCAGACCGTTACGGATGGCGGCGAACAGTGCATTGACGTGTAAGAGCGCGTGTATGGATGACTTAGGCGCGGCGAGGAGGCCGCTCATCACTACTGCTGCCTCTGCATTCTGCTTGCGGAAGAGCGACATACGGGAGAGCAGCTTCCAGGACCGGCTGCGCGTGCGGGGCCAGCAGCTGCTAGCATCAGACATGTACGAGGCATTGCTGCCGCTGACGGCCAAACTGTCACTGCCACTGATGTCGAGGGATAGAGGTGCACTTGCGTCGGCGCCTCCTGCACTAGCACCTGCACTAGCACCTGCAGCACCAGTGGCGGAGGCGGAGACGACAGCCTTGCAATGCAGTCTCCGGGCAGCATTCAAGAGGTCCATGGTCCTGGTCTTGTTGAGCTCAGCAGATGCGGAGCCCTCTCCGTACGGGTCGTACGCTCCGAGCCCATCCTCCCCCTCGCCTAACAGGTCACCATCTGCAGCAGCAGTGCTTTTCTGCTGGGCAGCTGCTAAGGCCTTGGCACTGGCAGCAGCAGCCATTGCAGCAAGGTGAGCTGCACTAGCCTGCTTTTTAACCCCACCTCCACCACCGCTGCTGCCGTTGCTGTTGCTCTTACCGGTGGGACGTTCCGAGCCGGCAACAGTGGATGCAGAGGTGCTGGGATTATACCCAGCATTGGTGTCATCATAAGCACTGCTCCACCAGTAGCTCACACGACGCGTGGGCTCTAGATATTCCCCTTCATCACCATCAAAGATCGGCTTATGCGACTCACTATAGGAGAACACACCATACCCATTCTTGTTCTTATCACTAAAGCAGACACGAATGCGCCCATCAGCGCCGAATATAATACGGCGATAGCTCAGCGCTCCTGGGCCCTTGGAGTTATTTAGGATCAGCTGCGTGCGTCCCCCCGCCCCGGCGCCCTGCTCGTCCTCGGAGTCCGAGTCTTCAGGAGCGTCACAGGAAGCTGCGTCCAGATTCCACGTGTTCATCTCGCAGTACCATTTCTCAGGCAGCTTTTCCACGTCGATTATAGCCGGCACCTTACGCCACTTCTTGCAGTTGCGTCGCTCGCACTGAACCCAGCTGACCTTCTTGATCAGCGCAGCAGCAGGGTCGGAGCTGGCAGCAGATGCACTACTGCTACCACCACCCCCTACTGCTCCAGCACCAGCACCCGCGCTTGCAATCCCAGCTGCTGTTTTATTTGACTTACTTCCTCCTTCTGCCTTCTCTCCTGCGGAATCAGCAACAGTAGCAGCAGATTGACTACCAGCACCAGTGCCCCGCTTGGTCTTCTGCTGCTGTGCATTAGTATCAGCAGTTGCAGCAGCAGTCGCGTCATCCCCCTCTTGCTTGGCCGAGCACTTAGCAAAGGCAGGCGCCCAGGTATTTAACGAGCAGTACCATTTCTCTGGCAAGGCATCCACGTCCACCGTGCCCGGCACCTTGCGCCACTTGCGGCATCTGTTGCATTGCACCCAGTTCACAGCAGCAGGATTCCCACACTCTACACCGGTCCCACCACCAGCGAGTTCGGTTGGGCCTCTCCCACCCTGACCACCTTTCTTGCGGACATTGCTGAGGGAGCCCGTAGCGTCTGCGCCGCCTAGCTGCTCTGTGCTACTCTTGTTGGCGGCAGCATCTGCATCACGCTGAGCAGCCCGCTTGGCGCCTTTCTGACCACCTCCACCTCCACCTCCACCACCTGCTGCCCCTCCCCGTCCTCGCGCCCCGGCAGCAGCAGCAGCAGCAGCGGCAGCTTCCTCCGCTGCCTTGATAACCGATGGGTGTTCAGACTCTTCCGCAGCGTCGCAAGAGCTGAGCGCGGGGTTCCAGGTATTCATGCTGCAATACCACACCTCCGGAAGGGCATCTCCAGATACCTCGTCCGCGACACTGCGCCATTTTTCGCACTTTTCGCACTGAACCCATGCGGCAGCATCTGCAGCAGTGGCAGCAGCAGCTTCAGCCTCACCAGCATTTTTCCGCTCCCGTTCACCACGTTTGCTATCTGCGCTGTTTCCACGTACGGACAGAGGCCTGCTTGTGTTCAGCTTGGACTTTGCAACCATTGCAGCGGCTCGATGAGATTGGTATCGCGGCGTTTCTGGTTCAACGTCGAATTCATCTCCTCCTGCTCCTTCTTCTTCCTCTTCTCCCTCTTCTTCTTCTTCTTCTTCTACTTCTTCTCCTTCCTCTGTCTTCTTTCCACCTTCGTCTGCGACCTTAGTACCAGGTGCCAAAGTATCGGTGTTGGCATTTTCACCTGAAACTTCGGCACTCTGGTCGCTGCCTTTTTCGTATTTCTCCACATTTCGTTCACTACTTGCGACACCGACATCCCCATCATTTCTGCTCCCGGCAACAACAGCGTCAGCATCATTGGTGCCAGAATTGTTCCTGTTGTTATCCTCGCCGCTGCTACCACTGTCACTATTGCTATGACGGACAAGCTTCGGCTTCTTGTTACCGTCTGTAAGGTGGCTACCACCCGTAGACGTGAAAAACGGTCGCTTCCTTCTGGTGCCCTCTTCCTCTGCATCTTCAGTGAGAGAACCGCCAGAGCGAGCTGCCCCTGTGGCATCCGTGTCCTCCCCTCCCATCTTCCCCGTCTCAGCAAACTCCTCCATTGCCTGCCCAGCAGCCGTAGGAGCAGCGGCAGCACCAGACGAGTCGATGACAGCGCTAGAAGGTTCTCTACGTGAACTTCTTCTAGTGGGTGCAGCCATAGTCCCACTGGGCTCTGACCCTGCGGCGGTGGCGGTGGTGGTGGTGGCAGTAGCAGCGGCTGCTTCTGTTGCAGACACTATGTCTGCCACTGCGGCCTCGATCTCACGCACTCCCTGTATCTCCTGCGACCCACTGCTACTACCGCGACCAGGGGCGGCACTGGAGCCACGGGCACTGCTGCGCCGGGATGCACCACGTGGGTTGGAGTTGGAGTTGGATGTGGAGGATTGCTGCTGCTGCTCATCATGGTCACCGCTGGAATCAGACGGGGAAGCAGCATCCTTACCAATCTTTGCGCCACCTATTTTTGGGCCTGGTCCTGCTTTGGAGCCTGATCCTCCACGATTCAGCGCCCTGGAGTTGCGCAATACATCTCCGTCATTTTCTCCCTTCTTTTTATAATTGTCATTGTCTTTTTGTTCATCCTCCTCCTCCTCTTGCTGCTCATCCTCAACTGACGAGGAGGATGAAGTGGGACCATTGCCTTTCCTATTACTGCCACCCCCAGTGGTAGCAGTCGTCTTTTTCGAAGCTTCGAAAGAACGTGTCGGCTGGGAAGAGCGCGCAGTGGTGGCAGCGCGTCTGCTGTTGCTACCTCCACTAGTAGCTCGGTTTCTCCCCGCCGATGCTGTGACTCTTGCAGTTTTCAAAGCCTCGAACTCAGTACCGGTATTGACATCGTTATCGTCATCGATATCGTTATCGTCATCGACATCGTCATCGTCAGTGCTACTACTCTCCTCTTCAGAGTGAGCGTCAGTTACCCCTACAGCTGTACCCTTAGATCGAGTCTTGGAACTAATGGCGCCCCTGCTGGCCGTGGCGGAGGCGGATGCAGGTGCTTTTTCACCGGTGCTTTTCTGCACTTGCTGCGCTCCACTAGACCGCTGTGCCTGTTGTGATTGCGATACACTTCGCCGATCAGATCTTGATCGGCTGCCGCCCTCTGCTTTAGTTGAGTCATTGTGCGGCACAGCAGCAGCGATGCTGGATTTGCTCGCAGCACTCGCTGCACTGGTGGCGCTGTTCGATCTGCTACGAGTAGAGGCCGCTCCTTCCATTTCAGCCGCTGAAGAACTGCCCAGTATACCAGCCCCGCTGTTTGTCGTCCCTCTGTCCCGTTCCCTCTCCGAAAGCGGTTGCTTCCTACTGTTGCTGGAGGTACTGTTGGAGCGGGAAGTCCTCGTAGTCGAAGATGATGAAGTAGCAGCAGCAGAAGCAGATGCAGCTGATAATCCTTTACTGGATTCTTTGCCTTTCTGGTCCTTTTGGTCATTTTTTTCTGAGTTGGGGTTCCGTCGCCTCCCTGCGGTTGCAGTTTCCAAGTGTGTAACCGGGATAAGATAACTGGGTATGCAAAAAAAAACGGGGCGGTGAATTTTCCTTACGGGCAGTCATCCACACAGTAGCAAAACTCATCGGTACTCACCTGGTGCCTGATCATCTTCAGCTGATGATGAAGTGGCAGAATCTTTGGGCCCAATTTTACTGCGCTGTTCCTGATTATCCGTTGTGGCCTTTCTTTTTCGACCTAAAGCAACATTTAAACCAGAGCGCCATGCCAACGAGTTAGTGAGTATAGCAGGGCGATTTAATTGCAAAAATAAGCGCAAACTAGGTTTGACATACTTACCACTCAGCGTATCATCTAATAAAATTTTTGACTTTTTAGAATCTTTTTCATCGGGCTGAGCATCTGACAAACTCAATTTTAGGGCAAGGCGTAAAGAAGACATGCTGTCAAGGTCTAAGCTCTCAGCATAAACAAGTCAAGCACAGTTGATATATATGATTCGTCATTGATGAGAATCAACAAATCTTAATTTTACTTGAATTCCAGAATTACGATACTCGTAAATCGTAAATTTATTTACGATAAATGGATCAATCACATTGAGGAGCAGTCTGTTGTTGGGCATTTAATAATTTAATTATTAAATGCCCAACAACAGACTGCTCCTCAATGTGATTGATCCATCAGCAGAACCGGTACGTACTGGACTGTACGAACATCGCCACCTCATTCCGTCATTTCGCCACACAGATTAACAAATTTACCCTAGCTTTTAACATTCTCCAAGATAATATTATACTCTATCTTCACTCCTCTAATTGCAGGCCAGTGAATCAACCTGTATCTGAGAATATCTGCAATAGTCAGAGCTAACTTGTACTTACCACGTCTATTCGCGTTTGTTGAAACCATACATACGTGCCTCGAAAAACTTCAAACTGAAGCGCAAGTCTTTCTCTCATTAAACTACATTTCTCCATTGATAATGAAATTCTTTTTTCTTAACTTATCTATACTACTTTTTATTGGGGAAGCCTGGCGTAGTATTTCCCTTCTAAAAACTGCTTCGATCTCCAGGTGAGTTGAGAAAATCAATGTTTGGATCATATCTGGCTGAACTTAATTTAACGATAAATTTTGTGTATTTTATCAATCGTGATGTATCTGTCAGGTTGCAAGCGACTCCAGGCGAGGTACAGACAGACGCCAACTCGCCAACATCAACAATTTCGAGTGCTATTCAGAAAGTGGCTACCGTATCTGCAGTATCAGTGGGTGCAGCTGTGGGGGCTTTTGCTGGTGGGTTTTTCGGAAGCACTGAAGCTGTAATGGCGAAAGGAAAGAAAATGTGGGAGCAGATCGATGTTGGCACGAAAGACACTCTCTTCGACATAACATTTGACCCATCCAAACCTGATCATGGATGGGTGGTCGGATCTAAAGGAACATTTTTGGAAACTTTTGATGGTGGAGTGAACTGGATTCCGAGAAAGTTTAACAACTTAGATGAAGATGAAGATATTAACTACAGATTTGAGGTTGCTTCACTTCTTGATAATGAAGGTTGGATAATTGGCAAGCCGGCTATCATGCTCCACACTAAAGATGGCGGGAAGCAGTTTGAACGTATACCACTCAGTCCCAAATTGCCCGGTGATCCGTGCTCCATCAAAGCGACAGGTCCTGGCAAAGCAGAGATGATTACCACTCAGGGAGCTGTGTACGCCACGGTCAACGGAGGGCTGAACTGGAAGGCGCAAGTGAAGGAGACGATCGACGCTACTCTAAACAGGGTCAGCTCGTCCGGCACTAGTGGGGCATCCTTCTTTTCAGGAAAGATAGCTAATCAGGTACGTCTCGTTTACGCGTCACTTAATATCTAAGTCATTTGGTTATAATCTCGCCTTTCTTTTACTACATACGCCACACAAGCACAGAATTTCATGCATAGAATCTCTGCTTTAATCATCTCCACCTTGAGCTTTTTATATATCGATTAAAGAAAGATCAATGATCTTCCTGCATCCCTCTGCATTGCACGGTAATATGTGCTGCTGTGCCTCTGACTCTGACTCTGACTCTGATTCTGACTTTGACTCTGGCTTTGACTCTGACTTTGACTTTAACTCTGGCTTTGACTTTAGCTTTGACTCTGACTCTGACTCTGACTCTGACTTTGACTCTGAATACGAATACAACGATAGATCCGAGACGACAAGGGCAACTACATCGCCATTGGGTCTAGAGGCAACCTGTTCCTGACGTGGACTCCTGGACAGGACTACTGGGTGCCGCATAATCGGGGCTCGAGCCGCCGCATCCAGAACATGGGATTCGTAGGTAATGACGCTTCCAATGGATTATGGATGACGCTCAATGGTGGAGCTCTCTTGGTAAGCCAGTTTTTCTGCCACTTTTTTATATGACTGAATTATCTGTTAAGTAGCTACCATGTATCGTTTTTGTGTCGTTTTCTCTCTATCTTAAGCTTCCTGTCTGCTAGCGAGAAAGGAGTGTATAAAATTGTTTAAACGAAGAAAACCATATAACTGTTTTACCCGGTATGAAAATTATTACCCTGCAGATGACTCCGCCCAACCCAGACTTGTCACAACTTGATATTGAACAGCAATTCACGAGCAGTAAAATCAACTCAGGTGGATACGGCATAATCGACGTCTGCTGGTCGGGGGACAACACGGCATGGGCAGTGGGTGGCTCGGGCGTTATTTTCCAATCCACTGATGGTGGCAAAAACTTCAAGTTTGTATCGGATGCGAAGGACATTCCTGGCAACCTATATCGAGTGAAGTTCTTCGGCAACAAGTCTGGATTCGCTCTTGGATCGGGTGGAGTGCTGCTCAAGTATAATGATGATAATAATAATAATAATAATAACGCCTGAATGTCTGAACTCTCTTATTGGTTATTCGATCTCCACATAGCGCAAAACGCATAGTCTCTCTGCAGTAATACGCGGTTGCAATATAATATTTATCATTTGCTCAGTGTGTTTTGTATGCTGCCTTAGCTCGGCGAATCATTGCTGTGGGTTGCAAAGGTCCTAAATTTACACTATAGTGCTGCAAAAACTTCTGTTATTGGATATGAATCTAATCAGCTATTTGGTAGTAAAAAAAATACGTCGTATAATTTATCGCAAAGATGCTATTGTCCTGCTGCATAAGTGTGAAGAATTTTCTTTGTCAGAATTTGATCGTGCTCCTGCTGTACAGTATAACAAGGTCCTGCTCCTTCGGCAGTGTGTGTCTCCCATAATGAGCATGACTCTCAGAAGAGCTATCATAATATAATCATTTTTCCAAACCCTCTCAATGACAATAAAAGTTTAATTAATTATATTATTACAATTATAGAGGGTGGGGGGATTCAAAGCGGCGAAGCGAAAAGATCACTCCACGCAAGTTGTCAGAAACGATCTAGCTCTAAGTTGTCATAAAGTGTCAGCAGGCCCGACTCCCTATATATTCAAACAGCTGCTATGATACCATATTGGTAGGTTGTAGGTTATGATATAGTCATGCGGATGAGAAAGGGAATGAGCAATGTCATGAAATAAAGCACTAAAAGCTTACTTAGTAGGTGCAATTTGGGATGGTTATTGGTGTTGGTGAGTATATCTAGCGCTAGAATTGTCATGATGATAATAGAGAAATAGGAAAACGAAAACGGACGCAGGAATTCAAAGGGCGGTTGAATGAGGAAGGAAGGAGGGAAACCCATTTTGAAGAAGATAATCTGCAGCATATGAGATGCGATGCATGATGGGTACGGACCGGGTGGGTGGGCTATATATCTCAAAAAGCAGAAGCAGAAGCAGCGCCCACACTTTTTACTTTTAATCCTCCTGCTGCTGCTTTCTTTTCTTTTCGCTTCACACTGCTGCTGCACCCGGTATTCGGCACAGTTAAAGCACTGAGGTTGCGGGTTTGTATGATGGGGAAGGGGAAGGGGTGTCGAAAGGAAATGCCGTGTTGAGGGCGGCTCCTTTATGCTGGGCAAGTGAACCCACACGCCGGTCGGTGCTGCTGCTAATAGGGCTACTTCCAGTGCGGCGTGGACTGCGGCGCGCAGCAGGGCTGGACTTGTGTTGCAGCACCCCTCGAGGAGACGAGGAAGAGGAGGCGGCGATGAGAGTCGAAGTGGTGGAGGAAGAGGTTGCAGTAGACGTAGTTGAGGACGAGGACTCTCTTGTTGTACGACTACTCACAGCTCCGGGGCTGCTTTTGAGAGCGCCTCTTGGACTGGCCTCATTCTTGCGGCCTTCTTTCAGCACGACAGATGCATCCAAGGAACCGCTACTGCCAACACAGATGAGGGGTGTCACAGCAGCAGCACCACTACCACTTCTGACGCGGGGGCTCGTGCTCTTGATCTTGCTCTTGCTGCGGCCCCCGCGAGAATGTGCGCTTTCGGCACTGTCCATAGATACGTCATCCACGGGATGGGCGGGGGCCGATCTCACTGGAGAGAGAGAGCGCGAATGTGCCGGCGATGTGCGTCCATTGCGGCTGCAACGGTTACCATCACTGGCGCCTTGGTCACAGGAGGGTGCTCGGTAGCGCTTACCAGACGTACAACGGGGACCGAGCGAAGATGCTCTTTCCTGGGTGCTGAGAAGCTCCTGCAGAAACAGTTCCTCTGGATTCAGCACAGGGGTTGCTGGTTCCACCTTATCCCCAGCCCCTGGGATCAAGGTACTCTTCTTATCCCTGTTGCCGCCTCCTCCACCCTGGCCAGCGCGTTGATGAGCAGTTCTACTGCGACCACGAGTGTCTGTAGAAACCTGATGCCCATTCAGTGAGGCAGCGCTGCTCACAGATGGTTCTGTGGCAGTAATCTTGTAAAACTCCTTTCTTCTGGCCGCTTTGCCATTCGAATCACTTCCCAGCGGTAGCTCATCGGCGTCTCTCATGAGCCAGCCCCGCTCCAACATCTCTGCCTGCACCAACTCCACCACGCCAGTGTAGGGCTCTCGAGTAAGTTCTCTGCGCACACGGGTTAGCTTACCCCAAATATTCGACCCCAGAATATTATCTCGAAGCACTGATTGCATGAAGAGCACGGGACTGAGAAATGCTGGATGGGAATGTACAAATTGGCGAAATCCTGATAGATCAAATGTTATGCGTCTTCGGTTTTGGTCGGCTAGATCGCTCTTTAGAAGGCAAGCAGTGGTGTTATTTTCTAGAGCACGGCCATAGATCTCTTGCAAAATTATTGTCATTTGATTAGCTGAAAGCAGATTGTTTTTATTCTCCGCCGCATATAAATTAAAAACAAAATTTTCCATCGCATGATTTGTCAGTGTGCAGAAGTTCCACAGTGACAATGTGAAATCTAGAAAATCTATGTCATCTGAGTTTTCAACGACACAAAATACCCTCTCGGAGAAAACTGTTGGATCCAATTCGAAGTGCTGCATGAGCTTTTTTATACCATACTCTTTTTTGATGATGTTGTGCTTTGCAATAGCATGAAAAAAACGGAAAATTGTCTTTGTGTTGCTTTTGTTAAGCTTCAGGCATTCTATTTGAGAATTCCACGAGTCATACCACGGGCTCTGGCACATGGCATTATACTTATTTTTCCATCCGTAACTCAATCCCATGGCTGAATAATTTCACGAGGTACTTTGCATCGGAAAAGTTCCTTGTACTCTACGACACCCCAGCAACTTATTATAAATTCAAAATGTAAATTATGGCCCTAACTTACGATTAGTGACATCGAACGGTTTGTCCGTAAATTTTGGAATGAACCGTTCCCCTGGGTTCGTTGTTTTTGCTTTTTGAACAAGTTCGTCATCCGGAAAAATTACCTCGCAAGCCTGTCGGCTATAAAATATTTAGCACAAATGGCTTGCTACTATTAATATTCAACCGCTGCCACTCACAAACCAGTAACTTACGCACTTCTGTTTTTGTTGACCACATCACAAATTACACAGTAGTCTCGTTTGTGTAACTGCCGAACGCAACCATCCATAAAATTCAATTTACTGTATACAGTAAGTTTGCGTTGGTGAAAGTTTCACGAAACCCAGAAAACCTGGAAGTCATCAACCCAGCACCAACGCAAACTTTTGTTCACAGAGGATGATCTGTGTCCAGGTCCATCGACCGTTATTTACCAGAGTACCATTAGCAGTAATAATGAGATCTTCATTGAGTTGGGTTGCAGTTGCATCGAGACAACGTTCTGAGAAAGTTATGGGTGATCCGCCGGATGGAGGATACGGTTGGGTTGTAGTCGTGGCAAGCTTCTTTATCCACCTACTCGGTAAGCCCTTCTACTATCCTAACAATCATATTAATAACAACAACATATAGAAGATTAAATATTCAGATAACAATCATCTGTTTATGCTTCCTCGTCTGCTGTGTTAAGTCCTTGGAAATCTATATAACTTCGGCTTATTTTTCCGCGTCTACGTTGGCGAGTTCAATGCGTCTCATGGAGCAATATCATGGATCGGGAGTATTGGCGCGGGTCTTATGACAGGTTTCGGAGCACAATCGGGGGGACTAAGTGACAGATTTGGCAACGGCCTCGTTGTTATCATTGGGGGGATTTTTATATCTGTGGGATTTTTTCTAGCATCCTTTTCAACTCAACTGTGGCAGCTTTATTTGACACAAGGTCTTATTGCTGGTACAGGATACAGCTTATCATTTATTGCTGGTGTGAGTATAGTTGGGCAGTGGTTTACGAATAAGAGAGGCCTTGCGGTAGGCATAGCCGTGGCTGGCTCCGGTGCCGGTCAATTCGGACTAGCCTTGGTGATTGGATCTTTACTTACCACCTACAACTGGAGAATAACCCTACGATACCTGGCTCTGATGCAGATTGGCGGGATGACGATAGCAGGGATATTTTTACGAAGGTTTCTACCTTGTTTCAAGAGAAAGAAGTCAGATTCTTTACTGAAGTATTTTAATGACATCAACTTTGTGTATCTCTACGTGGGCTCAATTGCCGCTACCATGGGATTACTTATGCCATACACACACTTAGCCGAGTACGCTGGGCAAAACGGTATTAAAACAAGCCAGATAGTGTTAATCATGGCACTCTCTGGTATTGGCAGTGCGCTTGGGAGGGTGAGCCTGGGTTTTGCTGCGGATAGGTTAGGAAAGCTCACGATGCTCATCACCTGCATGGCTCTGGGTGGGGTCAGCACGCTATGCTGGATGGCATGCAGAGACTTCCCCACCCTGCTAATCTACTTCATAATCTATAATTTCTTTGCTGGCGGCACTATATCTCTGCTGCCTGTGGTAGCCGCGGAGCTATTTGGCGTAAAAGAAATCAGCTCCATTATCGGTGTGCTCTACACCGGCTCTGCTGCTGGTAATCTGTTATCTGCTCCGATCGGCGGGTTCTTGTATGATGCCTTTGGAGACTACTACGCAGCTATTGCCGTATCTGGTGGACTGATGATCACGGGCGCCGTTGTGGTGATATTAATTGATCCAAAGAGGAAAGACTGTAGAGTAGCAGCAGTAGTGGCAGCAGCATCTTCTTCGCCACCCCATCACGCAATAGCATCAGACGTTGAGTCAGTAAATGTGGCCGACCCCTACGGTAGTGGTAGCCATGCTTTGGGTGGAGGCGCTGCTGGTATGGATTGCAGAGTTGAAACTGGAGTAGGATCTGTGTGCAAGGATAAAGCAGGGAGTGGTTGTGATGGTGTTCGTGGTGGTGATAGTAGTGTTAGCATCATCCGTTCTGGTGAGGATCAAACCGGTGCAATAGCTGAGGTGGTCAGCGTGG
>CAXIWF010001585.1:0-21111 GCA_964036045.1 Eutreptiella sp. 'Long Island Sound 2002' | reverse complement strand
AGAAGGAGATAGCGCGATAGAAGAAAGGTAAATAATAACCAGCTATTCCTGCGCCTAATTTGGAGAAGAAGAACAAGAAGAGAAAAGGGGAAGACTGGGTGCTTATGGAAAACCAGAGAAATAATGTGAGTAAGCTTTGAAATAGCAAGTAGACCAGGGTCCATTCCCAGGAATATTAAGGGCATGCCCTTGTGATGCTAGAGCTATGAGCAAAAGACTGGACAAATCCAGAGAGAGAAGGATTAGCAGAAGAGAGGTGAAGCTATGGGAATCTACTAGAAAGAATGCCCAAAACAGCAGGAGAAAATGCGAAAGAATCAAATAGAATTGGGATCCTACAAAAAAGAGCGGAAAGATACAGCCAGCCAATAATAGTAAAGCCAGCGAATTAGGAGCTAAGTTTTCAGAGTAGCAGAGAAAAGAGGAGAAATAAGAAGAGAAAGTCATAACCTTGGCTTGATCTAGAATCTAGATGAAATACCCAGGAAATAGAGGTAGCAAGAAAATAAGCAAACGTTATAGCAATTAATAGATGGGATGCGCCAAATCCAAAGAAAATCATCGAAATGCCCCCATAGAACCAATAACTGGCGCGAGCCCCTGAAGGAAGCACTGATTCAAAAGCCCATAGTTTCGGGCTCGCCAAGCGGCGAGCCCGATGGGGGGGTTGGCCAAGTAATCTGGAATTGCACCAGAAAGTAGGTAGCTAGTATGATGCTTCTGTGGTTTGACTCATTACAACCATTACTTGAGGGGAATTAGTTACTCAGGTGCATATTTCTATACACCTACCTTGTTACAACTTAAGACAAAGGAAAGGGGTAGATTGTCTACGTCGGGCAGTGTGTAGAAATGAGCCTGGATATATTCAACAATAGAAGGCTTGCCTGGATCTAGAGTTTACATATTGAGTACGGCTTAATAAGGGACATCTAGCAAATATTAAATAGAAGCGCGTGTTGGATAGATCGCAAAGTAGCATAGCTGATACCTTTGAATACAGGGTCAAGATACTTGTCCGCTAATCTGCCTTAAGGAGAGAAAGCAGCAGCTTGCAACACCGAATACAAGTAAGATTTCTGCGTTGTATCAAATTAAAAGATATGCTCCCCAATTGGACCGACGATTCCCTCAGATATCATAACGTGTAGTCTTGCGACCAAAGGCTAGGTAGTAGAGGGGTAATTCTACGAATAATTAGAGGTACAGACTAAGTGGGAACTAATCCATTTCGAAAGGCTGTACTTTCGTTAATTCTTTGGGGGATCATAGAGTGTAATGCTTGGGCATTTAATGTCTAACATACCAGAACAAGAAGCCCCAGAGTGCTCTTCTAGAATAAAACATAAGACCTAGTAATAGGAGAAAACCGTAGACAGGGTCTGGCCGCGACTGCTGGTACCCAGGTGAGTCTCTACATCTCCAGCACATCCCAATAGAAGCTAGTCTTCATTGTTGAGTGTTCGCCACTAGAGTTCCCAATAAACATGGGAAAAGTTAATACTACAAAACTTTCGCAATAAGAATGAAAATATCCTTCAAAATCTCCGATAATTGCTCTTTGCCTAATCGGAATAGATCAAGCAGATCATCCTTACCGCCTTCGGCGGACGGGCCAAGGCCCGGCCCCGCTAGGCGGTGCGGGCCTTGGCCCGTACAAAAAACCCAAAGGGAAAAAGAGGAGAATTTATGCCATTTCTATTGACTTCTTTGCGTTTTATGCCCTGCAAATATGGACTTCTATGTGTAGCTCATGTGACTGGGAAGTTTTCCATTAAACTGAAATAAAATAAAGAAAGATAGATAGATATTCCGTTAAATCTTAACAAACTCATTCAGCCATTCACTGCCCTTATTAGTGATCAGTGCGCCCGGACCAGAAGAGAGCCTTGATTGAGGGCCGCAGTAAATCTTGCAAGGGGAGGGGATGATTAGGCTAGATTGAAAGAGTAACAAACTCGAGAGAGGAGGAGAGTTTCCGGAGAGATTGGGATGCTTGAGAGGGAGAGTTCAGGGAGTTTAAGGGCAAGTGAAGAGAGCAGGTAACTTGGAATCCTTGGTCCTTACGTACAAGAGGATAGAAAGGGAAACTAAGGGAAGAAGATAGAATCAGACCTCTTTTACAAGGATCTAAACCCAACTCACGTGATCTTTTATGGGTCGAACAGACCACAACTAGCTTACTGTCTTTGGGTAAGAAGGAAGAAAAGAGTCGACATCGAGGTCCTGGAAGAAGATAGGGGCTACTTCAGGCTGTTATCCCTGACGTTTCTTTTAGGACTAAATCAAATAGAGCTGGGCAATATTTGGATTAAAGTGTAGGATAACAAAGAAAAGGAGGTGATATTAGTATAGAATCGCCAATTGTCCCAAATAAACAGACCATAAGACAGAAGGACGCGGTTCCACCGGTCCACTCTAATCCTATGGGATCGGTAAAGAAGTACAGGGTCTTTTCGTCTATCTAACCTTTATTGGTATTTGCGCCAGAATTCTAAATTCACCAAAGGTACACAAAAGATAGGGAGTACGCCGTTGCCTGATTCCAATGGATGTCAATTAAACACCGAGGTATTTCACTACTTTCTAACCCTCCGTGTAGTAAGGTTGCTCTTCAATGCAGAAATCAGTGAGCACAGGCCAACCATTATAATTCAATTGAATTTTGCTTCAATGGCCTATAGTTTTAAAAACTAGTCGCGTACAATTATTGCCGAGTTCCTTCTATGTACTTATCTTTGCACTCTTGGGTATTTCCTACCTTAAATTCTTAGTCAAAGCTACTCCTAGATGGCCTTTGGATCTTTATTGTCCTCTGCTTTTCGAACAGATAGCCTGGAGATCATCTTAAACATTCAATAGAATAGAGAGCCTGCTTGAACAAGGCTAAATGCTACTAATATCCCAATGGACTAATTGTTCATTTCACAAGTGTTGGTTCTACCGCCGAAGGCGGGCCCGGGTTACCGGTATGGGATACAAAAAGCTCAGGGATATGGGGTGATGGGCGATACAGCCTAAACCACCCAATCATAGTCAGGAAGGGGCACAATGAAAGGAAAGAGTTGGGTAATCATAAAGGGAAGGGAGTTGGAACACAGAGGAGCATAGTTACTATCAAACCAGGGAAATAGAGAAAGAGAGAAAATGAGTAGAGGGATGGTTTTGGGGGGAATCTTAGATAATGAGAAAAGTTGATTCGAAAAGAAGATAGCTAGATTCCCCAGCTTCTTCGGAATTGTAAGCAATAGCTAGATATTTTCAAAGGGGGATTACTAATGAAAAGTACAGCTTACAAGAATTGCGTAAACAAAAGAGCCTGAGAACCAGCTATGACAGCCCGTGTTAAACATGTTATTCCTATCTTCTCGTCACACCTAATTATTGCAACAATTAAGGCTCAAGCCTCTGCTTGCGAGAAGATTATCGGTGCTGCTTCGGGTAAATGATCAATAAGGATAAGCGGGAGATGATAAATGAATCGAACTGAGGGATCCATGATGCAAAAGGTACACGATATTCATTAAAGTCGCAAATAGAATTAAGCCATATTTCGGTAAGATTTCCTCGTGGTACTTTTTCACTATTGGTACCTGCCTATATTCCAAAGGCTAGGGGTCCGGTCAAACGGGATACAATTCGAAGGTTAAGTCGATTCAATCGCCTTTACTACAACTAGGGAGAAATCTCTATAGATGTTTCACATGAGACTTCTTAATGAGTAGGCAGTACTCTTTATGTTACAGGTCCAAAGGATACATAGCGGATAATGGGCACATCAAATCTGTTCATTTTGCGGGGACCGGATCACCGTAGGCGAGCTGGTCTTCGACCATTTTCGCCAACGGCGGCGTTTTTTGAAAAATTTTCTCAACAGGGGGGGGTGGGTCTCTTTTTATACTAAATAAACTTTAATAGGGTACATTTGCCCATCTACCATCTAATTCAGGGGTACCCCTGCCCTATTTTATCCTAGCCAAAGAAGATGAAAGCCGGCCTTAGATTGGCGGGCCGGAAGAAATGAATCCAGATCAGGGGCTAAATTAGAGAAATCCCCCCCTTGTTTTCTAGGGGAAAGCCCCAAGCGCCAAAGGCGCGCCGGGGTGAACCCCTTGCGCCTTTGGCGCTAGGCCATCTTTCTCATTCATTCCCCCTAAAGCCGCCCCTCCCTCTATCTACTATCATCGCCCACTTCCAACTTTTGACCTCTTTCTCCTGCTCCCGGCCCGCCATTTGGCGAGCCGGCTAGGGCGGGATTCCAGAAATCCCGGCCCTGGCTTTCTCTCCCTTTTTTCTCAAGAATTGCTCCTATGGCAAAAGACCAGAACGCCAAAGGCGGGCTGGTCTGCGCCCATCCCGCCTTGGTGTTAAGGGGGGGCCCCAGAAAATTTTGCTCCTCTTGGAAATCCCTCTTGCTCTCTCTAGCTCTTTGGTTCTCTACGCCATCTTCCCCATTTCTTGCTCCTCTCGCCGCCCCCCCAGTCCTCAGTGTTCTCGCCCAGTTCCTGGATCCTAGGGGAGAACCCCAAGCGCCAAAGGCGCGCCGGGGTGAACCCCTTGCGCCTTTGGCGCTAGTCCTGGGGGCTCGCCGTTTGGCGAGCCCCCTCTTCCTATGGGTACCGCCTGCGGCGGCACGGGTTCACCCGGCCCCGCAGGCGGTGCGGGTTCTCCCGTAAAGCCCAGACCGCCAACGGCGGGCTCGGGCTGCGCCCATGCCGCCGCAGGCGGTAGGGCAAAATTAGAGAAATCCCCCCCTTGTTCTCTACGCCATCTTCCCCATTTCTTGCTCCTTAGGCCGACCCCCCAGTGAATGCTCTCATCGCCCACTTCCAGCCTCCTAGGGGAGAACCCCAAGCGCTTTTGGGCGCGCCGGGGTGAACCCCTTGCGCCTTTGGCGCTAGTTTTGAGGGCCCGCCATTTGGCGAGCCCGTCCTCCTATGGGTACCGCCTGCGGCGGCACGGGTTCACCCGGCCCCGCAGGCGGTGCGGGTTCTCCCGTAAAGCCCCAGACCGCCAACGGCGGGCTCGGGCTGCGCCCATGCCGCCGCAGGCGGTAGGGCGAAAGGATTCCAACAGAATCCCGCCCCCTTGTTTTATGGGTGAAGACCAGAACGGCAAAGCCGGGCCTGGTCTGCGCCCATGCCGGCTTTCCCGTTATCCGCCTTTTTTCTCAAAAATTGCTCCTTTCTTTTCTCCGCCATTTGACACAATTCTTGCTCCTAAGGGCGGGGTGCCACTTTCAACTGTCATCGCCCACTTCCGACCTCCTCCTTCTTCGGGCTCGCCAAGCGGCGAGCCCGATGGGGCGGGATTCGAGAAATCCCGACCCTGATATGGGAAAAGACCAGAACGCCAACGGCGGGCTGGTCTGCGCCCATGCCGCCGAAGGCGGGAGTTCTTTGTTCTCCCTTGGTGGGGCGGGATTCGAGAAATCCCGACCCTGGCTTTCTCTCTCTTTTTGAAGGCTGCCCTTCATTGTCTACGCCCCTTTTCCCCATTTCTTGCTCCTCTCGCTGGGCGCCAGTGAATGCTCTCATCGCCCACTTCTAGGCGGGATTTTCCCCTTCTTTTGAGGGCCCGCCAAATGGCGGGCCCGTACTCCTATGGGTACCGCCTGCGGCGGCACGGGTTCACCCGGCCCCGCAGGCGGTGCGGGTTCTCCCGTAAAGCCCCAGACCGCCAACGGCGGGCTCGGGCTGCGCCCATGCCGCCGCAGGCGGTAGGGCGGAAGGATTCCACAAATCCCGCCCCCTTGTCTTCTAGGGGAAAGCCCCAAGCGCCTTTGGGCGCGCCGGGGTGAACCCCTTGCGCCAAAGGCGCTAGGCCATCTTCCCCAATTCTTGCTCCTGAGGCTGGGCCCACACTATGGGTAAAGACCAGAACGCCAAAGGCGGGCTGGTCTGCGCCCATCCGCCTTTAGCATTATCCACTGTCATCGCCCAGTTCCAGGCTCCTAGGGGAGAACCCCAAGCGCTTTTGGGCGCGCCGGGGTGAACCCCTTGCGCCTTTGGCGCTAGTTTTGAGGGCCCGCCATTTGGCGAGCCCGTCTTCCTATGGGTACCGCCTGCGGCGGCACGGGTTCACCCGGCCCCGCAGGCGGTGCGGGTTCTCCCGTAAAGCCCCAGACCGCCAACGGCGGGCTCGGGCTGCGCCCATGCCGCCGCAGGCGGTAGGGCGGAAGGATTCGAGATATCCCGCCCCTTGCTATCTACCCCATCTTTCTCCGCATTTTCCCCTAGGGGAAAACCCCAAGCGCTTTTGGGCGCGCCGGGGTGAACCCCTTGCGCCTTTGGCGCTAGCTCTCCCATTCTCTTTCTTTTTCCTCTCATCTGCTGCTTTCTTTTCTACGCCATCTTTCCCACTCATTGCTCCTAAGGGGTGGCTGGCAGTGAATGCTCCCATCGCCCACTTCCAGGCTCCTCATTCTATCTTCTTCCTGGGGCGGGATCCGAATCCCGCCCCTTGCTTTTTACGACATCTTTCTCCGGATTTTCTCCTAGGGGAAAACCCCAAGCGCCAAAGGCGCGCCGGGGCGAACCCCTTGCGCCTCTGGCGCTAGCCCGGCCTCTCTCTGACTTTTTTCCTCTTCTCTGCTGCTTTCTTTTCTACGCCCCTTTTCTCAATTCTTGCTCCTATGGTCGGGCCCCAGTGAATGCTCTCATCGCCCACTTCCAGGCTCCTCCTTCTTTCTTCTTCCTGGGGCGGGATTCGGATCCCGCCCCCTGCTTTTGACGACATCTTTCTACGAATCTTCTCCAAGCCCTTGCTTTCTCTGACTTTTTCTTCTCATCTGCTCCTTTCTTTTCTCCGCCATTTTTCTCAGGAATTGCTCCTCTCGCGAGGCGCCAGTGAATGCTCTCATCGCCCACTTCCAGGCTCCTCCTTCTTTCTTCTTCCTGGGGCGGGATTCGGATCCCGCCCCCTGCTTTTGACGACATCTTTCTACGAATCTTCTCCAAGCCCTTGCTTTCTCTGACTTTTTCTTCTCATCTGCTCCTTTCTTTTCTCCGCCCTTTTTCTCACTCATTGCTCCTTCCGCTCTATCTGACCTTTTTCCTCTCATGTGCTGCTTGGTTTTCTCCGCCTTTTTTCTCACTCATTGCTCCTTGCGCCCCGCCCCGGTATCCACTGTCATCGCCCACTTCCAGGCTCCTCCTTCTTTCTTCTTCCTGGGGCGGGATCCGAATCCCGCCCCTTGCTTTTTACGACATCTTTCTACGAATTTTCTCCAAGACCTGCCTCTCTCTGACCTTTTTCCTCTTCTCTGCTGCTTGGTTCTCTACGCCTTTTTTCTCACTCATTGCTCCTTGCGCTATCTCTGACTTTTTTCCTCTCATCTGCTGCTTTCTTTTATCCGCCATTTTACACAATTCTTGCTCCTATGGGTAAAGACCAGAACGCCAAAGGCGGGCTGGTCTGCGCCCATCCCGCCTTGGTGTTATGGCCACCCTCCCACTATGGGTAAAGACCAGAACGCCAAAGGCGGGCTGGTCTGCGCCCATCCGCCTTTAGCATTATCCACTGTCATCGCCCACTTCCAGGCTCCTCCTTCTTTCTTCTTCCTGGGGCGGGATCCGAATCCCGCCCCTGAGAATTGACGACATCTTTCTACGAATCTTCTCCTAGGGGAAAACCCCAAGCGCTTTTGGGCGCGCCGGGGCGAACCCCTTGCGCCTCTGGCGCTAGCCCTTGCTTTCTCTGACCTTTTTCCTCTCATCTGCTCCTTTCTTTTCTCCGCCCTTTTTCTCAGGAATTGCTCCTTGCGCTATCTCTGACCTTTTTCCTCTCATCTGCTGCTTGGTTCTCTACGCCATTTGACACAATTCTTGCTCCTATGGGTAAAGACCAGAACGCCAAAGGCGGGCTGGTCTGCGCCCATCCCGCCTTGGTGTTATGGCCCGGTTCGCACTATCCACTGTCATCGCCCACTTCCAGGCTCCTCCTTCTTTCTTCTTCCTGGGGCGGGATCCGAATCCCGCCCCTGAGAATTGACGACATCTTTCTACGATTTTTCTCCCACCCCTTGCTTTCTAGGGGAAAGCCCCAAGCGCCTTTGGGCGCGCCGGGGTGAACCCCTTGCGCCAAAGGCGCTAGGCCATCTTTCTCAATTCTTGCTCCTCTCGCCTCGCCCCACTATGGGTAAAGACCAGAACGCCAAAGGCGGGCTGGTCTGCGCCCATCCGCCTTTAGCATTATCCACTCTCATCGCCCACTCCCAGCCTCCTCCTTCTTCCTTCTTCCTGGGCCGGGATTCGAGAAATCCCGGCCCTCCGTTACCGAAAAGAATTGGGAGCCAGAAGCTAGGGGAAAGCCCCAAGCGCTTTTGGGCGCGCCGGGGTGAACCCCTTGCGCCTTTGGCGCTAGGACCCGCATAGGGAGTATGACAGTACCCAACTCACCACCTTCGTGATACACTATCCACATTCATCGCCCTGTTCTAAGTTTTTTCATCCGAGGGCGGGATTTTCCCAATCCCGGCCCTGATCTGGATTCATTTTCTGCGCCTTTTTCTCAATTCTTGCTCCTCTCGCGCACCGACCACTGAATGCTCCCATCGCCCACTTTCGGCTTTCATGGCCCTGTTCTCACTTTTTTCATCCGAGGGCGGGATTTTCCCAATCCCGGCCCTGATCTGGATTCATTTTATGGGTGAAGACCAGAACGGCAAAGCCGGGCCTGGTCTGCGCCCATGCCGGCTTTCCCGTTATGCGCCTTTTACACAATTCTTGCTCCTATCGCGGACACCCCCCACTCACCACTTCTTTCTTCCTGGGGCGGGATTCGGATCCCGGCCCTGATTTGTCTTGTTTTCTTTCTTCTGGTTCTTTTTTTGGTTGATTCTGCTCCTTTGCTATCTACGCCTTTTTCCCCAATTCTTGCTCCTATGCCGCGCCCCCCACTATCCACTGTCGTCGCCCAGTTCTAAGTTTTTTCTTCCCAGGGCGGGATTCCACAAATCCCGCCCCCTTCTTTTCTCTGGCTTTTTCTCAATTCTTGCTCCTTTCGCGCACCTCCCACTTCCCGCTTGAATCGCCCAGTTCTAAGTTTTTTCATCCGAGGGCGGGATTCGATAGATCCCGCCCCTGTGAATTTCCCTTCTTTTTCCTCTTTTGTCCTGCTTTCCTTTCTAGGGGAAAGCCCCAAGCGCCAAAGGCGCGCCGGGGTGAACCCCTTGCGCCTTTGGCGCTAGGCCATCTTCCCCAATTCTTGCTCCTCAAGCGCACCTACCAGTTCCCGCTTCTTTCGCCCAGTTCTCACTTTTTTCATCCGAGGGCGGGATTCGATAGATCCCGCCCCTGTGAATTTTCCTCCTTTTTCGTCTTTTGTCCTCCTTGGTTTTCTCCGCCTTTTTTCTCAAGAATTGCTCCTATCGCCCACCTCCCACTATGGGTAAAGACCAGAACGCCAACGGCGGGCTGGTCTGCGCCCATCCCGCCTTTGGCATTATCCACATTCATCGCCCTGTTCTAAGTTTTTTCATCCGAGGGCGGGATTCGATAGATCCCGCCCCTGTGATTTTCCCTTCTTTTTCCTCTCTTGTGCTCCTTGTTTTCTCCGCCTTTTTTCTCAATTCTTGCTCCTCTCGCGCACTTCCAACTTGAATCGCCCACTTTCGGCTTTCATCGCCCTCTTCCAACTTCTCACTTTTGTCTTCCGAGGGCGGGATTTTCCCAATCCCGGCCCTGATCTGGATTCATTTTCCGCCTTCGGCGGGTGGGCCTCGCCCAGCCCCGCAAGGCGGTGTGGGCTTGTCCCACACTACGCCCTTCACTCTTTGATTTCTACCTACCCCGTGCCCCAGTTCTCACTGTCATCGCCCTCTTCCGGCCTCCTCATTCCTTGCTTCTATCTTCTTACTCCTCTCTACTTCTCTCTTCTTATTTTGATCAATCTTGCGTTCTTTATGGGAGCAGAACCAGACCGCATTCGGCGGGCTGGTCTGCGCCCATCCGCCGAAGGCGGTATTCCTCCTCTGCCGGTCCTCGCAACCCTAAACCAGCTCCACGCAACTCCTGCACTTCTGGCCGTGCAGGTTTAGCCAGCTATTCCAAGACTACTGGTACCTTTCTTTTCTGGTTACCTATTGTCCAGGTCCGCGAGGATCATTTTCAATCTTCATGGACCCCTAGTTCCATCCTTACCCCCCAACTCGCCAGAGACACCTTTCTCGCCCTTAGAAACCCCGAGCCAGCCCATATCGCCGGCATCAAGGTACCTTTTGGCAGACCTCAGTCCATCGCTATCACCAAGCCTACTGCGGTGGCTCAAAGCCCCACCGACTCTTTGCATTTCGTTTATAAAAAAGAAGAAGAAATGCACTTCACCCCCTACTTCCTCGAAATGCCTGAATATATCTACTCTACTAGGGTCTTTCTTAAAATGTTCCCCGAGCACAAGACCAGAAAGCGTCAATTTTCTTTCGAATTTACCCTGGTCTTGCCTGTCGCTCTCATCTAAATCCTTCCTCCTTTTTCCTCTTCTCTGCTCCTCTCTTTTCTATGCCCTGAACTCTCCGCTTTCATCGCCCTGTTCTAAGTTTTGTCATCCGAGGGCGGGATTCGATAGATCCCGCCCCTGTGAATTTCCCCCCTTTCCCTCTTTTGTGCTCCTTCTTTCTCTACGCCCTTCACTCTCCCCTTTCTCCACAAGCGTGCCCTAGCGCCAAAGGCGCAAGGGGTTCACCCCGGCGCGCCTTTGGCGCTTGGGGCTTTCCCCTAGTGATCGCTTTCATCGCCCTCTTCCAATTTCTTGAGGATTGCCATATGGCAATCCCCCTTCCTATGGGTAAAGCCCAGACCGCCAACGGCGGGCTCGGGCTGCGCCCATGCCGCCGCAGGCGGTAGGGCCGGGATTCCAGAAATCCCGCCCTGATTTTTTTGGGAAAAGCCCAGACCGCCAACGGCGGGCTCGGGCTGCGCCCAGACCGCCCACGGCGGGCTCGCGCTAGTCAGTCTCATGTAGGCTGTCAATCCCTCTACGTGGTGACCCCCGTTATGGGTGAAGACCAGAACGCCAGCGGCGGGCTGGTCTACGCCCATCCCGCCTTTTGCGTTATCTGCCTAGTTTCGGCTTTCATCGCCCTTCTCTCAAACCTTCCTCCCCCCGGCGCCAGTGATCGCTTTCATCGCCCACCTCTAAGTTTTTGATTCCTGGGCCGGGATTCGAGGGATCCCGGCCTGGCTTTTTCTCTCTTGTTTTCCTTTGTTTTCTCCGCCTTTTTTCTCAAGAATTGCTCCTATGGCCAGACCCCCACTTTCCACATTCATCGCCCAGTTCCGACCTCCTCCCTCTCCCCTCCCTGGGCCGGGATTTTCCGAATCCCGGCCTGGCTTTTTCTGGGAAAAAACCAGACCCCCTACGGCCGGCTCGGGCTCCGCCCATGCCGCCGTTCCCGCTTAGTCGGCTTTGATTCTGCTCCTTTGCGCTTTTCTACGCCTCTCTCTCCATTCTTCTCCCTACCCCGGCGCCAGTTTCCACTTTCATCGCCCAGTTCCCACTTCCATCCTCTTCCCTCCCTGGGCCGGGATTCGAGGGATCCCGGCCTGGCTTTTTCTGGGAAAAAACCAGACCCCCTACCGCCGGCTCGGGCTCCGCCCATGCCGCCGTTACCGCTTTCTTTCTGATCTTTTTCCTCTTTTGTGCTCCTTTGCTTTCTACGCCTTTTTCCCCACTCATTGCTCCTATGGCCAGAGCGCCACTTTCCACATTCATCGCCCAGTTCCGACCTCCTCCCTCTCCCCTCCCTGGGCCGGGATTTTCCGAATCCCGGCCTGGGTTTTTCTGGGAAAAAACCAGACCCCCTACGGCCGGCTCGGGCTCCGCCCATGCCGCCGTTACCGCTTTCTTTCTGATCTTTTTCCTCTTTTGTGCTCCTTTGCTTTCTACGGGAAAACCCGCACCGCCTGCGGGGCCGGGTGAACCCGTGCCGCCGCAGGCGGTACCCCCTTCACTCTCGGCTTTCTTCACAGGTCGGCGCACTTTACACTTGCATCGCCCACTCCCAACTTTCCCTTCCTCTTCCCTCCCTGGGCCGGGATCCGAGAGATCCCGACCTGATTTTTCTGGGCAAAAGCCGGGACTGCCTACGGCGGGCTCGGGCTCCGCCCCTCCCGCCGATACCGGGGCCTTTCTGATCTTTTCCCTCTTCTGTCCTCCTTGGGCCGTGATTGAAAATCACGGCCCCCTTTCTAGGGGAGAACCCCAAGCGCCTTTGGGCGCGCCGGGGTGAACCCCTTGCGCCAAAGGCGCTACGCCTTTTTCCCCATTTCTTGCTCCCATGGCCTGGCGCCCACTTTCCACTTGAATCGCCCACTTCCCACTTCCTTCCTCTTCCCTCCCTGGGCCGGGATTCGAGGGATCCCGGCCTGGCTTTTTCTGGGAAAAAAACCAGACCCCCTACGGCCGGCTCGGGCTCCGCCCATGCCGCCGTTACCCCTTTCTTTCTGATCTTTTTCCTCTTTTGTCCTCCTTTGCTTTCTACGCCATTCTCCCCAATTCTTCCTCCTTGCGCGGCGCACCAGTGAATGCCCCCATCGCCCACTCCCCACTTTCCCTTTGGGGCTTTCGGCCAATGCCCGCTTCCGGCCCCCCATTTGGCCAGCCGCCTAGGGATGGGATTTGTCATCCCATCCTTTTGCTTTACCCGCCCCCCATTGCCCAGCCCCTTTCTACGCCCTTCACTCCTCACTCTCTTCACCGGCTCGCCCTAGTGATCGCTTGAATCGCCCACTCCCAACTTTCCCTTCCTCGGCCGGGATTTGGAAAATCCCGGGCCTGGTCTCCGCCCATGCCCCCGATGCCGATCATTCCGGTTTGAATCTGCTCCTTTGCGCTTTTCTACCCCCTTCTCTCACTATTTGCTCCTTTGGCCCGGCTAGGGGAGAGCCCCAAGCGCCAAAGGCGCGCCGGGGTGAACCCCTTGCGCCTTTGGCGCTACCAGTTCCCACTGAAATCGCCCACTCCCAACTTTCCCTTCCTCGGCCGGGATTTGGAAAATCCCGGGCCTCCTGTTTTTTCACATTTGGGCCCTTCTCTCCATTCTTTCACTCTGTTGTTTTACGCCTTTCTTCCCCCTTCTCTCACTATTTGCTCCTTTCGCCCTGTTCTCACGGTATCTTCCCCTTCCGGCCCGCTTTTTATGGGCGGGGACCAGACCGCCAACGGCGGGCTCGCGCTCCGCCCTTACCCCCGCAGGCGGTTCTTCTTTTACTCTGCTCCTTTGCTTTCTACGCCCTTCTCTCTTTCTTTCCTCCCAGCTCGGCCCCACTTTCCACTGTCATCGCCCTCTTCCTACCGTTATCGCCCACTCCCAACTTTCCCTTCCTCGGCCGGGATTGAAAATCTCGGCCCTCCGTTACCGAAAAGAATTGGGAGCCAGAAGCTGGGACCCGCATAGGGAGTATGACAGTACCCAACTCACCACCTTCGTGATACACTGAACACTGAAATCGCCCACTCCCAACTTTTTACGGGCTAGCGCCTTTGGCGCAAGGGGTTCACCCCGGCGCGCCCAAAGGCGCTTGGGGCTCTCCCCTAGCCAATCGGCATGCCCGCTTCCTCGGCCGGGATTTTTCTAATGGCAAAGACCAGATCGCCATCGGCGGGCTGGTCTACGCCCATCCGCCGAAGGCGATAATCCCGGGCCTGCTTCTTATGGGATCAGCCCTGACCCCCAACGGCCGGCTCGGGCTCCGCCCATGCCGCCCTAGCCGCTTAGTCGGGTTTTCGGGCGAGCCATTTGGCGAGCCCGCCGCTTTAGACGCCCTTTTCCCAAGAATTCCTCCTCTCGGCCGGCTCGGGCTCCGCCCATGCCGCCGATCCCGGCAGTTTTCCCTTCCCGCCCCCCATTGCCGACCCGCTTTCTACGCCTTTCTCCCACTATTTGCTCCTTTCGCCCGGCCCCCAGTGACCAGTGAAATCGCCCACTCCCAACTTTTTACGGGCTAGCCAATTGGCATGCCCGCTTCCTGGGCCGTGATTGAAAATCTCGGCCCTGCTTTTTGATTCTTTCACTCTCCTGCTTTACGGCCCTCTTCCCCCTTCTCTCCTTTTTTGCTCCCATCGCCGCCCCCCACTGAACACTGAAATCGCCCACTCCCAACTTTTTGATTCCTGGGCCGGGATTGAAAATCTCGGCCCTGCTTTTTGATTCTTTCACTCTCCTCCTTTCCCGCTCTCTACGCCTCTCTCTCAAGAATTGCTCCCTTCGCCGGGCCCCACCGACCACTGCTATCGCCCACTCCCAACTTTCCCTTCCTCGGCCGGGATTTGGAAAATCCCGGGCCTGGTCTCCGCCCATCCCGCCGATCCCGCTTATTCCGGTTTTCTTCTGTTGTTTTACGCCTTTCTACGCCCTCCTCTCAATCATTACCCCTAGCGCCGCCATCCACCGACCACTGCTATCGCCCACTTTCAGCTTCCATCGCCCTCTTCCAAATTCTTTCCTCCTAGGGTCGCCATTTTTACCGCCTGCGGCGGCATGGGCGCAGCCCGAGCCCGCCGTTGGCGGTCTGGGCTTTTCCCATACCTAGCCCACCCCCTACGCACGGCTCGGGTCGACCCCTCCCACCGAACCCCATCCTTACCCTGGTCTTCTTTCTCCTCTCTCTTTCCTTTTTTGTCCCTATGTTAGAATAGGGCAGGGGTACCCCTGAATTAGATGGTAGAAGGGGATATGTACCCTATTAAAGTTTATTTAGTATAATAAGAGACCCACCCCCCCCCTCTGCGAATTTTTTTAAAAATTTTGAACAGATCTCTTTGCACCTGCTTTCTCTTGTTTTTCCCCTCTTTTATTTACTCTTGTTTTGTCAAACCGGGACCATACTTTTTATGGGCTAAAGCCCAGACCGCCCACGGCGGGCTCGGGCGGTGCCCATGCCGCCGCAGGCGGTTATTTCTTTCTCCTACTTTGGTCTCTACGCCCCTCTCTCTATAATTCCTCCTACCCCGGGCCCAGTTTACACTTGAATCGCCCACTTTCAACTTTCCCTTCCTCGGCCGGGATTAGAAAAATCCCGGGCCTGGTCTCCGCCATTTTTTGGCTTTGCTTTCGCTTCGGGGTCGCGCCCGCTTCGAGAGCTCTCACCTGGCACTCCAGGCGTCTAAGCATTACGTTACTGCTTCCCAACGGCTCCATACTTCTTGATGCACTCTCTTCTTTTTCTGTTTTTTCCCCTCTTCTTTTTCTGTTTTTTCCGCCATTTTTTGGCTTTGCTTTCGCTTCGGGGTCGCGCCCGCTTCGAGAGCTCTCACCTGGCACTCCAGGCGTCTAAGCATTACGTTACTGCTTCCCAACGGCTCCATACTTCTTGATGCACTCTCTTCTTTTCCCTTTTTCTCCCCTCTTCTTTTTCTCCCTCTTTCTTTTGTTGTCTGCCCCCTTCGTTTTCTAGGCCATCTTCTACCCCCTTTCTTCCCCAACCTGCCCTAGTTCTCGCTTTCATCGCCATCTTCCTACTTTTCTACCCCTGCTATCACTTTTTGATTCCTCGGCCGGGATTCCAGAAATCCCGACCTGATTTTTCCGCCATTTTTTGGCTTTGCTTTCGCTTCGGGGTCGCGCCCGCTTCGAGAGCTCTCACCTGGCACTCCAGGCGTCTAAGCATTACGTTACTGCTTCCCAACGGCTCCATACTTCTTGATGCACTCTCTTCTTTTTCTGTTTTTCGGGCGAGCCATTTGGCGAGCCCGCCCCTTATTTACGGCTCTCTACGCCATCCTCTCACTTTTCCCTTCTATCGGTACGGGCCACTGGCCGCTGTTGAAGGCCCGCTACCCACTTTCTCTTCCTCGCTTTCTACGGGAAAACCCGCACCGCCTGCGGGGCCGGGTGAACCCGTGCCGCCGCAGGCGGTACCCCCTTCTCCCACTATTTGCTCCTTTCCCCAAGCCCCACTGATCGCTCCCTTCGCCCACTTTCAACTTCCCACTTATTCCTCCTATGGGAAAAGACCAGCCCGCCGAATGCGGTCTGGTTCTTCTTCCATAGGGTATCCGGTAGTTTTGTTGTTTGTTTTCGGTAGCCGTCACTTTTTTGATGAAAGTTCGACTGTGCTGCTTTGCCTTATTTTCTTCTATGTTCTCTTTCCTGGTTCTTTTTCTCCCTTCTTTTGTTCTCTACGCCTTTCTACCACTATTTGCTCCTTTCGGCAAGCCCCACCGATCACTGTCATCGCCCAGTTACAGGCTCTTGTTTCGGGCCTGCCATACGGCATGCCCGCCCTTTTGATTTCTTTTTTTGGGATCACGGGAATGCCGGCATGGGCCCAGACCTGGCCCGGCGTTGCCGTTCTGGTCTTTCCCCATTCCGCCCCCTTTTTGTTTTCAGTTTGAATCTCCTGCTTTAAGCCTTTCTACGCCCTCTTTTCACTATTTGCTCCCTTGGCCCGGCCCCCACTTACCACTTTTATCGCCCTCTTCCAACTTTCATGCCCCTCTTCCAATTTTTTTCCAAATGGGGCCGGGATCCGAGAGATCCCGACCCTCCCCTCTTTCCCTTACTTTTGGTCGCTATCTGATTTAACCAGCCCCTAGTTGTCCCTGTTTTCCTAATTTTTTACAAATGGCCCCCTTCTTGAAAATCAACTCCCCCCTTTTTTTCCCATTTTTTCCCTCTTTTTCTTTTTTGCAATTAGATGGTAGATGGGCAAATGTACCCTATTTCAGTTTATTTAATATAATAAGAACACACACCCCCCCTTTCACCAATTTTTCATCAAATTATTAGCCCCTTGGTTTCCCTTGTTTCTCCCTTGTTCTTTTTTATTTTAGTTTTATCCACTCGGGGCCTTTCTTTTTATGGGCTAAAGCCCAGACCGCCCACGGCGGGCTCGGGCGGTGCCCATGCCGCCGCAGGCGGTTATTTCTTTCTCCTACTTTGGTCTCTGCGCCTTTTTCCCCAATATTTGCTCCCATGGCCCGGGCTCCAGTTACCACTGTTATCGCCCACTCCTAAACTTTTACTTCGGGCTCGCCATTTGGCTAGCCCGCTCCTAGGGATGGGATACCGCCTTCGGCGGATGGGCGCAGACCAGCCCGCCGAATGCGGTCTGGTTCTTCTTCCATAGGGCATCCCATCTTTTTGCTGTCAGTTTTCGGTTCCCGTCACTTTTTTGATGAAAGTTCGAACGTGCTCCTTTGCCTTCTTTTCTTCTATGTTCTCTTTCCTGGTTCTTTTTCTCCCTTCTTTTGTTCTCTACGCCTTTCTACCACTTTTTGCTCCTTTCGCCATGTCGCACCGATCACTGTTATGGGTGAAGACCAGAACGGCAACGCCGGGCCTGGTCTGCGCCCATGCCGGCTTTTGCGTTATCGCCCACTTTCAGCTTTCATCCCCCTTCTCCCAAGAATTACTCCCTTCGCCCCGGCTCACTGACCACTGATATCCCCCACTTTCAGCTTCCATCGCCCTCTTCCTACTTTCATCCCCATCTTCCACGCCCCTAGAGAAGGGATAGGGCATCCCGTATTTTTGTTGTTAGTGCCAAAGGCGCAAGGGGTTCACCCCGCCGCGCCCTTTGGCGCTTGGGGTTTTCCCCCAGTTTTCGCCATGCCCCACTGATCACTGTTATGGGTGAAGACCAGAACGCCAGCGGCGGGCTGGTCTACGCCCATCCCGCCTTTGCGTTATCGCCCACTTTCAGGCTCTTGTTTCGGGCCTGCCATACGGCATGCCCGCCCTTTTGATTTCTACCTAGGGATGGGATACCGCCTTCGGCGGATGGGCGCAGACCAGCCCGCCGAATGCGGTCTGGTTCTTCTTCCATAGGGTATCCCATATTTTTGTTGTTTGTTTTCGGTAACCGTCACTTTTTTGATGAAAGTTCGACTGTGCTGCTTTGCCTTCTACGCCCCCTGCTCTTGGGCTTCGTCTTGGGATTTTTCGCACTATCCACTATCATCGCCCTCTTCCGTGTTCTGATCTCTTTTGCTCCTGTGTAATGAAGGACTAGATTGTGGGAACTTTTTGGTAGCGCCCAGCCCGCCAAACGGCTGGCTGGTCTGTAAACTGGGAAGTTTTTGGGAGAGCCCAGCCTGCCAAACGGCATGCTGGTCTGGAATCAGGGGACTTTTTTGCAGAGCCCAGCCCCGCCTACGGCGGGCTGGTCTGCGCGGAATAAAGGCAGAACTCTAGCTCACTGTTAAATTTCGGACTCTTATATCGGTCCGGGACTGATAGGGAGGCACTAAGAATGATGTAAGAATAGAAGACATAGGTCTACTAGGCTACTACTATATTACCCCGGGACTGATAGGTAAGCAACAAGAAAAAAAGAAAAAAAACTAGCAGGGTAATTCACTGTATCACGAAGGTGGTGAGTTGGGTACTGTCAAACTCCCTATGCGGGTCCCAGCTTCTAATGTTTTCTACCTTCAACATATCCGCCGAAGGCGGTCTCTTCCCTCTGCCAGCTTCTGGCTCCCAACTCTTTTCGCTAACGCAGGGCCGGCATTTGAGAAATCCCGTCCCCGCTGAGTCTTGGGATTTTTCGCACTATCCACTATCATCGCCCTCTTCCGTGTTCTGATCTCTTTTGCTCCTGTGTAATGAAGGACTAGATTGTGGGAACTTTTTGGTAGCGCCCAGCCCGCCAAACGGCTGGCTGGTCTGTAAACTGGGAAGTTTTTGGGAGAGCCCAGCCTGCCAAACGGCATGCTGGTCTGGAATCAGGGGACTTTTTTGCAGAGCCCAGCCCCGCCTACGGCGGGCTGGTCTGCGCGGAATAAAGGCAGAACTCTAGCTCACTGTTAAATTTCGGACTCTTATATCGGTCCGGGACTGATAGGGAGGCACTAAGAATGATGTAAGAATAGAAGACATAGGTCTACTAGGCTACTACTATATTACCCCGGGACTGATAGGTAAGCAACAAGAAAAAAAGAAAAAAAACTAGCAGGGTAATTCACTGTATCACGAAGGTGGTGAGTTGGGTACTGTCAAACTCCCTATGCGGGTCCCAGCTTCTAATGTTTTCTACCTTCAACATATCCGCCGAAGGCGGTCTCTTCCCTCTGCCAGCTTCTGGCTCCCAACTCTTTTCGCTAACGCAGGGCCGGCATTTGAGAAATCCCGTCCCCGCTGAGTCTTGGGATTTTTCGCACTATCCACTATCATCGCCCTCTTCCGTGTTCTGATCTCTTTTGCTCCTGTGTAATGAAGGACTAGATTGTGGGAACTTTTTGGTAGCGCCCAGCCCGCCAAACGGCTGGCTGGTCTGTAAACTGGGAAGTTTTTGGGAGAGCCCAGCCTGCCAAACGGCATGCTGGTCTGGAATCAGGGGACTTTTTTGCAGAGCCCAGCCCCGCCTACGGCGGGCTGGTCTGCGCGGAATAAAGGCAGAACTCTAGCTCACTGTTAAATTTCGGACTCTTATATCGGTCCGGGACTGATAGGGAGGCACTAAGAATGATGTAAGAATAGAAGACATAGGTCTACTAGGCTACTACTATATTACCCCGGGACTGATAGGTAAGCAACAAGAAAAAAAGAAAAAAAACTAGCAGGGTAATTCACTGTATCACGAAGGTGGTGAGTTGGGTACTGTCAAACTCCCTATGCGGGTCCCAGCTTCTAATGTTTTCTACCTTCAACATATCCGCCGAAGGCGGTCTCTTCCCTCTGCCAGCTTCTGGCTCCCAACTCTTTTCGCTAACGCAGGGCCGGCATTTGAGAAATCCCGTCCCCGCTGAGTCTTGGGATTTTTCGCACTATCCACTATCATCGCCCTCTTCCGTGTTCTGATCTCTTTTGCTCCTGTGTAATGAAGGACTAGATTGTGGGAACTTTTTGGTAGCGCCCAGCCCGCCAAACGGCTGGCTGGTCTGTAAACTGGGAAGTTTTTGGGAGAGCCCAGCCTGCCAAACGGCATGCTGGTCTGGAATCAGGGGACTTTTTTGCAGAGCCCAGCCCCGCCTACGGCGGGCTGGTCTGCGCGGAATAAAGGCAGAACTCTAGCTCACTGTTAAATTTCGGACTCTTATATCGGTCCGGGACTGATAGGGAGGCACTAAGAATGATGTAAGAATAGAAGACATAGGTCTACTAGGCTACTACTATATTACCCCGGGACTGATAGGTAAGCAACAAGAAAAAAAGAAAAAAAACTAGCAGGGTAATTCACTGTATCACGAAGGTGGTGAGTTGGGTACTGTCAAACTCCCTATGCGGGTCCCAGCTTCTAATGTTTTCTACCTTCAACATATCCGCCGAAGGCGGTCTCTTCCCTCTGCCAGCTTCTGGCTCCCAACTCTTTTCGCTAACGCAGGGCCGGCATTTGAGAAATCCCGTCCCCGCTGAGTCTTGGGATTTTTCGCACTATCCACTATCATCGCCCTCTTCCGTGTTCTGATCTCTTTTGCTCCTGTGTAATGAAGGACTAGATTGTGGGAACTTTTTGGTAGCGCCCAGCCCGCCAAACGGCTGGCTGGTCTGTAAACTGGGAAGTTTTTGGGAGAGCCCAGCCTGCCAAACGGCATGCTGGTCTGGAATCAGGGGACTTTTTTGCAGAGCCCAGCCCCGCCTACGGCGGGCTGGTCTGCGCGGAATAAAGGCAGAACTCTAGCTCACTGTTAAATTTCGGACTCTTATATCGGTCCGGGACTGATAGGGAGGCACTAAGAATGATGTAAGAATAGAAGACATAGGTCTACTAGGCTACTACTATATTACCCCGGGACTGATAGGTAAGCAACAAGAAAAAAAGAAAAAAAACTAGCAGGGTAATTCACTGTATCACGAAGGTGGTGAGTTGGGTACTGTCAAACTCCCTATGCGGGTCCCAGCTTCTAATGTTTTCTACCTTCAACATATCCGCCGAAGGCGGTCTCTTCCCTCTGCCAGCTTCTGGCTCCCAACTCTTTTCGCTAACGCAGGGCCGGCATTTGAGAAATCCCGTCCCCGCTGAGTCTTGGGATTTTTCGCACTATCCACTATCATCGCCCTCTTCCGTGTTCTGATCTCTTTTGCTCCTGTGTAATGAAGGACTAGATTGTGGGAACTTTTTGGTAGCGCCCAGCCCGCCAAACGGCTGGCTGGTCTGTAAACTGGGAAGTTTTTGGGAGAGCCCAGCCTGCCAAACGGCATGCTGGTCTGGAATCAGGGGACTTTTT
>CAXIWF010001584.1:0-12914 GCA_964036045.1 Eutreptiella sp. 'Long Island Sound 2002' | reverse complement strand
CACAGGGAGCGGTGTGCAGAAAAATTATTGAGAGCAGCACATAAGCAGTGAAAACAGCATAGCTGGGTGACAGTGCAAGCAGCAATGTACGGACTTGGGCCTCCCTCCCTCCCCGTTTCCCTCCGAAAACAAAAGCATACTTGTTGTCTTGATTTATCCTTTCCTCCTTCTCCATTTAAACACCCTTGCAGCTGTCTACCTGTCTCCAGCGCCTACGCGTCCTCATCGGACTGCATGTTGGCAAGGATGCGCTTGACGGAGGCGGGGAGGTTTCTGTCCAGGTCCAATTGCCTGCTCCCGGTGGGCATCGCCTGGACCCTGGGGGACCCATTGATCGGCGGTTGAGGCAATGGCTGGGCCAACGGGACCAGGCCCACAGAGCGCTTTGGGCCCTGTGGGACCTTCCACCGCCGGAGAGATGCACAACGAAGCCGGTAAGGGTCGAAGATACGGCCTGCAGACACAGACCTCGGCCAAAGAGACATGCCCGTGTTGGCTTGCTACTAATCCCGCGCGCACCCGGGGCACTAACGCTCCCCCAGAGAATAAATCCATGATCATAATACATGGTACACGAAGTAAACAGTGAGAGGTGCTCATGGTACAGACACGTGGGGAACAAGAACAAAGCAAGAAAGGCGGTGAAAGAAAACTTCTCAGGAGCTGCAGGGCAGCCCTGGACGTCTTTCGGTCTGTCGAAGAAGAGCGCAAAGTGCAGCACTGGACAGTGCGGGTGCGGTGTGGTACAGTTTTGTACCTGTGCCCTCCTTTGTTACCTACACTGCCATCTGCACCATTCAACAGACCAAGAAATAATCCATGCAGGACTTCATGTTCATCACTGCCCGATGCAACCAGTGTTAGGTGCAACCACCCAACCACACACAAAAAAAATCAGAGGTGTTGGGACAGGGAGACACACAAATGGCACACACACACACACACACACACACACACACACACACACACACACACACACACACACACACACACACACACACACACACACACACACATACACACACACACACACACACACACACACACACACACACACACACACACACACACACACACACACACACACACACACACACACACACACACACACACACACACACACACACACACACACACACACACACACACACACACACACACACACACACACACACACACACACACACACACACACACACACACACACACACACACACACACACACACACACACACACACACACACACACACACACACACACACACACACACACACACACACACACACACACACACACACACACACACACACACACACACACACACACACACACACACACACACACACACACACACACACACACACACACACACACACACACACACACACACACACACACACACACAGTTGGACAGTCTTGAGAGCGCCTAACTGCAAACAAGTACAGGTGTTGACAGTACTAAGGGCAGCAGCAGTGCCCATAGAGGTCTGGGCCGCAACAAGAGTAGCATAGAGGTGCATGACAGTAAGAGCAACAATGCTCAGACTTGGCCAATATAGACTGGGGCAGTGAACAAATGTTGGTGGTATTGCAAGTGGCGGTGTATAAACGTGAGCAATATGAAGAGCACCAGCGCACAAACATTGGCAACACAGATAGAGAGCATCGGTGCAGAAATGTTGGCGGCACTCAGAGTAGTGGTGCATAAACTTGGGCTATATTGGGAGCAGCATTGTCTTGGCCAGGCTGAGAATGTTGCTTTGCGTCAAAACAGCAGCGCAGCACACAGACAATGTGACACAATGTGACACAGGGAGCGGTGTGCAGAAAAATTATTGAGAGCAGCACATAAGCAGTGAAAACAGCATAGCTGGGTGACAGTGCAAGCAGCAATGTACGGACTTGGGCCTCCCTCCCTCCCCGTTTCCCTCCGAAAACAAAAGCATACTTGTTGTCTTGATTTATCCTTTCCTCCTTCTCCATTTAAACACCCTTGCAGCTGTCTACCTGTCTCCAGCGCCTACGCGTCCTCATCGGACTGCATGTTGGCAAGGATGCGCTTGACGGAGGCGGGGAGGTTTCTGTCCAGGTCCAATTGCCTGCTCCCGGTGGGCATCGCCTGGACCCTGGGGGACCCATTGATCGGCGGTTGAGGCAATGGCTGGGCCAACGGGACCAGGCCCACAGAGCGCTTTGGGCCCTGTGGGACCTTCCACCGCCGGAGAGATGCACAACGAAGCCGGTAAGGGTCGAAGATACGGCCTGCAGACACAGACCTCGGCCAAAGAGACATGCCCGTGTTGGCTTGCTACTAATCCCGCGCGCACCCGGGGCACTAACGCTCCCCCAGAGAATAAATCCATGATCATAATACATGGTACACGAAGTAAACAGTGAGAGGTGCTCATGGTACAGACACGTGGGGAACAAGAACAAAGCAAGAAAGGCGGTGAAAGAAAACTTCTCAGGAGCTGCAGGGCAGCCCTGGACGTCTTTCGGTCTGTCGAAGAAGAGCGCAAAGTGCAGCACTGGACAGTGCGGGTGCGGTGTGGTACAGTTTTGTACCTGTGCCCTCCTTTGTTACCTACACTGCCATCTGCACCATTCAACAGACCAAGAAATAATCCATGCAGGACTTCATGTTCATCACTGCCCGATGCAACCAGTGTTAGGTGCAACCACCCAACCACACACAAAAAAAATCAGAGGTGTTGGGACAGGGAGACACACAAATGGCACACACACACACACACACACACACACACACACACACACACACACACACACACACACACACACACACACACACACACACACACACACACACACACACACACTTGGACAGTCTTGAGAGCGCCTAACTGCAAACAAGTACAGGTGTTGACAGTACTAAGGGCAGCAGCAGTGCCCATAGAGGTCTGGGCCGCAACAAGAGTAGCATAGAGGTGCATGACAGTAAGAGCAACAATGCTCAGACTTGGCCAATATAGACTGGGGCAGTGAACAAATGTTGGTGGTATTGCAAGTGGCGGTGTATAAACGTGAGCAATATGAAGAGCACCAGCGCACAAACATTGGCAACACAGATAGAGAGCATCGGTGCAGAAATGTTGGCGGCACTCAGAGTAGTGGTGCATAAACTTGGGCTATATTGGGAGCAGCATTGTCTTGGCCAGGCTGAGAATGTTGCTTTGCGTCAAAACAGCAGCGCAGCACACAGACAATGTGACACAATGTGACACAGGGAGCGGTGTGCAGAAAAATTATTGAGAGCAGCACATAAGCAGTGAAAACAGCATAGCTGGGTGACAGTGCAAGCAGCAATGTACGGACTTGGGCCTCCCTCCCTCCCCGTTTCCCTCCGAAAACAAAAGCATACTTGTTGTCTTGATTTATCCTTTCCTCCTTCTCCATTTAAACACCCTTGCAGCTGTCTACCTGTCTCCAGCGCCTACGCGTCCTCATCGGACTGCATGTTGGCAAGGATGCGCTTGACGGAGGCGGGGAGGTTTCTGTCCAGGTCCAATTGCCTGCTCCCGGTGGGCATCGCCTGGACCCTGGGGGACCCATTGATCGGCGGTTGAGGCAATGGCTGGGCCAACGGGACCAGGCCCACAGAGCGCTTTGGGCCCTGTGGGACCTTCCACCGCCGGAGAGATGCACAACGAAGCCGGTAAGGGTCGAAGATACGGCCTGCAGACACAGACCTCGGCCAAAGAGACATGCCCGTGTTGGCTTGCTACTAATCCCGCGCGCACCCGGGGCACTAACGCTCCCCCAGAGAATAAATCCATGATCATAATACATGGTACACGAAGTAAACAGTGAGAGGTGCTCATGGTACAGACACGTGGGGAACAAGAACAAAGCAAGAAAGGCGGTGAAAGAAAACTTCTCAGGAGCTGCAGGGCAGCCCTGGACGTCTTTCGGTCTGTCGAAGAAGAGCGCAAAGTGCAGCACTGGACAGTGCGGGTGCGGTGTGGTACAGTTTTGTACCTGTGCCCTCCTTTGTTACCTACACTGCCATCTGCACCATTCAACAGACCAAGAAATAATCCATGCAGGACTTCATGTTCATCACTGCCCGATGCAACCAGTGTTAGGTGCAACCACCCAACCACACACAAAAAAAATCAGAGGTGTTGGGACAGGGAGAGACACAAATGGCACACACACACACACACACACACACACACACACACACACACACACACACACACACACACACACACACACACACACACACACACACACACACACTTGGACAGTCTTGAGAGCGCCTAACTGCAAACAAGTACAGGTGTTGACAGTACTAAGGGCAGCAGCAGTGCCCATAGAGGTCTGGGCCGCAACAAGAGTAGCATAGAGGTGCATGACAGTAAGAGCAACAATGCTCAGACTTGGCCAATATAGACTGGGGCAGTGAACAAATGTTGGTGGTATTGCAAGTGGCGGTGTATAAACGTGAGCAATATGAAGAGCACCAGCGCACAAACATTGGCAACACAGATAGAGAGCATCGGTGCAGAAATGTTGGCGGCACTCAGAGTAGTGGTGCATAAACTTGGGCTATATTGGGAGCAGCATTGTCTTGGCCAGGCTGAGAATGTTGCTTTGCGTCAAAACAGCAGCGCAGCACACAGACAATGTGACACAATGTGACACAGGGAGCGGTGTGCAGAAAAATTATTGAGAGCAGCACATAAGCAGTGAAAACAGCATAGCTGGGTGACAGTGCAAGCAGCAATGTACGGACTTGGGCCTCCCTCCCTCCCCGTTTCCCTCCGAAAACAAAAGCATACTTGTTGTCTTGATTTATCCTTTCCTCCTTCTCCATTTAAACACCCTTGCAGCTGTCTACCTGTCTCCAGCGCCTACGCGTCCTCATCGGACTGCATGTTGGCAAGGATGCGCTTGACGGAGGCGGGGAGGTTTCTGTCCAGGTCCAATTGCCTGCTCCCGGTGGGCATCGCCTGGACCCTGGGGGACCCATTGATCGGCGGTTGAGGCAATGGCTGGGCCAACGGGACCAGGCCCACAGAGCGCTTTGGGCCCTGTGGGACCTTCCACCGCCGGAGAGATGCACAACGAAGCCGGTAAGGGTCGAAGATACGGCCTGCAGACACAGACCTCGGCCAAAGAGACATGCCCGTGTTGGCTTGCTACTAATCCCGCGCGCACCCGGGGCACTAACGCTCCCCCAGAGAATAAATCCATGATCATAATACATGGTACACGAAGTAAACAGTGAGAGGTGCTCATGGTACAGACACGTGGGGAACAAGAACAAAGCAAGAAAGGCGGTGAAAGAAAACTTCTCAGGAGCTGCAGGGCAGCCCTGGACGTCTTTCGGTCTGTCGAAGAAGAGCGCAAAGTGCAGCACTGGACAGTGCGGGTGCGGTGTGGTACAGTTTTGTACCTGTGCCCTCCTTTGTTACCTACACTGCCATCTGCACCATTCAACAGACCAAGAAATAATCCATGCAGGACTTCATGTTCATCACTGCCCGATGCAACCAGTGTTAGGTGCAACCACCCAACCACACACAAAAAAAATCAGAGGTGTTGGGACAGGGAGACACACAAATGGCACACACACACACACACACACACACACACACACACACACACACACACACACACACACACACACACACACACACACACACACACACACACACACACACACACACACACACACACACACACACACACACACACACACACACACACACACACACACACACACACACACACACACACACACACACACACACACACACACACACACACACACACACACACACACACACACACACACACACACACACACACACACACACACACACACACACACACACACACACACACACACACACACACACACACACACACACACACACACACACACACACACACACACACACACACACACACACACACACACACAGTTGGACAGTCTTGAGAGCGCCTAACTGCAAACAAGTACAGGTGTTGACAGTACTAAGGGCAGCAGCAGTGCCCATAGAGGTCTGGGCCGCAACAAGAGTAGCATAGAGGTGCATGACAGTAAGAGCAACAATGCTCAGACTTGGCCAATATAGACTGGGGCAGTGAACAAATGTTGGTGGTATTGCAAGTGGCGGTGTATAAACGTGAGCAATATGAAGAGCACCAGCGCACAAACATTGGCAACACAGATAGAGAGCATCGGTGCAGAAATGTTGGCGGCACTCAGAGTAGTGGTGCATAAACTTGGGCTATATTGGGAGCAGCATTGTCTTGGCCAGGCTGAGAATGTTGCTTTGCGTCAAAACAGCAGCGCAGCACACAGACAATGTGACACAATGTGACACAGGGAGCGGTGTGCAGAAAAATTATTGAGAGCAGCACATAAGCAGTGAAAACAGCATAGCTGGGTGACAGTGCAAGCAGCAATGTACGGACTTGGGCCTCCCTCCCTCCCCGTTTCCCTCCGAAAACAAAAGCATACTTGTTGTCTTGATTTATCCTTTCCTCCTTCTCCATTTAAACACCCTTGCAGCTGTCTACCTGTCTCCAGCGCCTACGCGTCCTCATCGGACTGCATGTTGGCAAGGATGCGCTTGACGGAGGCGGGGAGGTTTCTGTCCAGGTCCAATTGCCTGCTCCCGGTGGGCATCGCCTGGACCCTGGGGGACCCATTGATCGGCGGTTGAGGCAATGGCTGGGCCAACGGGACCAGGCCCACAGAGCGCTTTGGGCCCTGTGGGACCTTCCACCGCCGGAGAGATGCACAACGAAGCCGGTAAGGGTCGAAGATACGGCCTGCAGACACAGACCTCGGCCAAAGAGACATGCCCGTGTTGGCTTGCTACTAATCCCGCGCGCACCCGGGGCACTAACGCTCCCCCAGAGAATAAATCCATGATCATAATACATGGTACACGAAGTAAACAGTGAGAGGTGCTCATGGTACAGACACGTGGGGAACAAGAACAAAGCAAGAAAGGCGGTGAAAGAAAACTTCTCAGGAGCTGCAGGGCAGCCCTGGACGTCTTTCGGTCTGTCGAAGAAGAGCGCAAAGTGCAGCACTGGACAGTGCGGGTGCGGTGTGGTACAGTTTTGTACCTGTGCCCTCCTTTGTTACCTACACTGCCATCTGCACCATTCAACAGACCAAGAAATAATCCATGCAGGACTTCATGTTCATCACTGCCCGATGCAACCAGTGTTAGGTGCAACCACCCAACCACACACAAAAAAAATCAGAGGTGTTGGGACAGGGAGACACACAAATGGCACACACACACACACACACACACACACACACACACACACACACACACACACACACACACACACACACACACACACACACACACACACACACACACACACACACAGTTGGACAGTCTTGAGAGCGCCTAACTGCAAACAAGTACAGGTGTTGACAGTACTAAGGGCAGCAGCAGTGCCCATAGAGGTCTGGGCCGCAACAAGAGTAGCATAGAGGTGCATGACAGTAAGAGCAACAATGCTCAGACTTGGCCAATATAGACTGGGGCAGTGAACAAATGTTGGTGGTATTGCAAGTGGCGGTGTATAAACGTGAGCAATATGAAGAGCACCAGCGCACAAACATTGGCAACACAGATAGAGAGCATCGGTGCAGAAATGTTGGCGGCACTCAGAGTAGTGGTGCATAAACTTGGGCTATATTGGGAGCAGCATTGTCTTGGCCAGGCTGAGAATGTTGCTTTGCGTCAAAACAGCAGCGCAGCACACAGACAATGTGACACAATGTGACACAGGGAGCGGTGTGCAGAAAAATTATTGAGAGCAGCACATAAGCAGTGAAAACAGCATAGCTGGGTGACAGTGCAAGCAGCAATGTACGGACTTGGGCCTCCCTCCCTCCCCGTTTCCCTCCGAAAACAAAAGCATACTTGTTGTCTTGATTTATCCTTTCCTCCTTCTCCATTTAAACACCCTTGCAGCTGTCTACCTGTCTCCAGCGCCTACGCGTCCTCATCGGACTGCATGTTGGCAAGGATGCGCTTGACGGAGGCGGGGAGGTTTCTGTCCAGGTCCAATTGCCTGCTCCCGGTGGGCATCGCCTGGACCCTGGGGGACCCATTGATCGGCGGTTGAGGCAATGGCTGGGCCAACGGGACCAGGCCCACAGAGCGCTTTGGGCCCTGTGGGACCTTCCACCGCCGGAGAGATGCACAACGAAGCCGGTAAGGGTCGAAGATACGGCCTGCAGACACAGACCTCGGCCAAAGAGACATGCCCGTGTTGGCTTGCTACTAATCCCGCGCGCACCCGGGGCACTAACGCTCCCCCAGAGAATAAATCCATGATCATAATACATGGTACACGAAGTAAACAGTGAGAGGTGCTCATGGTACAGACACGTGGGGAACAAGAACAAAGCAAGAAAGGCGGTGAAAGAAAACTTCTCAGGAGCTGCAGGGCAGCCCTGGACGTCTTTCGGTCTGTCGAAGAAGAGCGCAAAGTGCAGCACTGGACAGTGCGGGTGCGGTGTGGTACAGTTTTGTACCTGTGCCCTCCTTTGTTACCTACACTGCCATCTGCACCATTCAACAGACCAAGAAATAATCCATGCAGGACTTCATGTTCATCACTGCCCGATGCAACCAGTGTTAGGTGCAACCACCCAACCACACACAAAAAAAATCAGAGGTGTTGGGACAGGGAGAGACACAAATGGCACACACACACACACACACACACACACACACACACACACACACACACACACACACACACACACACACACACACACACACACACACACTTGGACAGTCTTGAGAGCGCCTAACTGCAAACAAGTACAGGTGTTGACAGTACTAAGGGCAGCAGCAGTGCCCATAGAGGTCTGGGCCGCAACAAGAGTAGCATAGAGGTGCATGACAGTAAGAGCAACAATGCTCAGACTTGGCCAATATAGACTGGGGCAGTGAACAAATGTTGGTGGTATTGCAAGTGGCGGTGTATAAACGTGAGCAATATGAAGAGCACCAGCGCACAAACATTGGCAACACAGATAGAGAGCATCGGTGCAGAAATGTTGGCGGCACTCAGAGTAGTGGTGCATAAACTTGGGCTATATTGGGAGCAGCATTGTCTTGGCCAGGCTGAGAATGTTGCTTTGCGTCAAAACAGCAGCGCAGCACACAGACAATGTGACACAATGTGACACAGGGAGCGGTGTGCAGAAAAATTATTGAGAGCAGCACATAAGCAGTGAAAACAGCATAGCTGGGTGACAGTGCAAGCAGCAATGTACGGACTTGGGCCTCCCTCCCTCCCCGTTTCCCCCTTTCCGAAAACAAAAGCATACTTGTTGTCTTGATTTATCCTTTCCTCCTTCTCCATTTAAACACCCTTGCAGCTGTCTACCTGTCTCCAGCGCCTACGCGTCCTCATCGGACTGCATGTTGGCAAGGATGCGCTTGACGGAGGCGGGGAGGTTTCTGTCCAGGTCCAATTGCCTGCTCCCGGTGGGCATCGCCTGGACCCTGGGGGACCCATTGATCGGCGGTTGAGGCAATGGCTGGGCCAACGGGACCAGGCCCACAGAGCGCTTTGGGCCCTGTGGGACCTTCCACCGCCGGAGAGATGCACAACGAAGCCGGTAAGGGTCGAAGATACGGCCTGCAGACACAGACCTCGGCCAAAGAGACATGCCCGTGTTGGCTTGCTCGCGCACCCGGGGCACTAACGCTCCCCCAGAGAATAAATCCATGATCATAATACATGGTACACGAAGTAAACAGTGAGAGGTGCTCATGGTACAGACACGTGGGGAACAAGAACAAAGCAAGAAAGGCGGTGAAAGAAAACTTCTCAGGAGCTGCAGGGCAGCCCTGGACGTCTTTCGGTCTGTCGAAGAAGAGCGCAAAGTGCAGCACTGGACAGTGCGGGTGCGGTGTGGTACAGTTTTGTACCTGTGCCCTCCTTTGTTACCTACACTGCCATCTGCACCATTCAACAGACCAAGAAATAATCCATGCAGGACTTCATGTTCATCACTGCCCGATGCAACCAGTGTTAGGTGCAACCACCCAACCACACACAAAAAAAATCAGAGGTGTTGGGACAGGGAGACACACAAATGGCACACACACACACACACACACACACACACACACACACACACACACAGATGCTCAGGCTCTAGTTCGCGAGATCAAGGAGGAGTTGAATGTTGACATCACCGTTGATTCCATAAAGCGATATGGCACATTTCAAGCCCAAGCTTTTGGTAAGCCAGCAGGCACAATGGTGCGCATCACTGGCTACACGGCGGAATTTACAGGTGAGTTGCTACCAGGGGCTGAAGTGGAGGAGTTGAGGTGGATCTCATGGACAGAAAAGGACCTCACAACTGTCACGGGACAACTTGTCCTTGATGATCTCAAGGAGAAAGGGCTGATAGATTGAGCTATGCTTGTAGCTCTAGCTGGTGAAGGAGCCAATGCTCTCTCATCAGCAACAACACAGTATGTAGCCTTGTATCTTGCATTTGGGATCGACGTGGTTAAGCAGCGGAATCTTGGAGGACCCCGGAGGACCTCCTTCGGCCTCCTCCGGCAACCCGGAGGTCTGCGACGCAAACCAGGAGGACGCTGGAGGACTACCTCCGGCCTCCTCTGGAAACCCGGAGGTCTCCTGCGGAAACTCGGAGGACCCTGCAGGAACCTCCTCTGGCCTCCTCAGGAAACCAGGAGTTCTCCTCCGCAAACCCCACTTATCAATGTTGGTGTGATTGTGGAATGGTGTTTTTTCCATCGGCTAGCTTAGGACCCTTTGGAGTGATATGTTGTCCTAGTGGACAGCCTATTCATGGATGCATTGTGATCCACCCCAGACTCAAGGCACTGGAGGGTTCGTGTGCATTTCGCCGTAGGCCTTCTGATTTCACAGGGGGATCACGAGGGGTCTCGCCCTTAATTGCATGGGCTCATTGACCTCTTCCGCACGTCTCCACCATCTTAGGACTGCGCAACTCTGCATCAACCATTATCCTCATCGCAAAGCTCCCTTTCCCACTTGTTTTGATGTTCGTCATGTCCAAAAGATCACATTCGCGTGCAATTCATCAAGGGTTCGCAAATGATGCCCAAGCAATTACACGGATTTACCCTGTCAACACAGGATGCCCGTATGGCTGCGGTGCGGCAGCGGGACATGCGACAGCACCTACCAATCGATACCCGAAGTCCCCATGTGCACACCCCAACTCCCCAACCTGCAACCTGCACAATCTAGCACCTAACCCTACCTTCCGTTGCTTGTCTACTTTTGGTTGTGACCCGTCCCTCATTCCAGCTCGAAGCTTGTGTTTTACCACCGGTGACTGTCGTGCGTGCTGGAGTGCCCACCCCGCGTCCCCCTGGCGCCCCCCCCCCCCTTTGCGTCGCCCCTGCGCCCAGGGCATCCCCTAAGGTGGTACAAGGCACCAGCCTTGCCCTGAGGTATGGGCTGACAGTGCCAGGGCCCTGTTTGTCCCCAGAGACATCCGCGTTTTCACTACTTTTTCCACTAATTGCCCATTGGGTGTCTTCGTGTGCCACCATGGGGTAGCTTTGTCAGGACTGTGTGACGTGCGGTTCTCGTCTGCATTCTTGATTACTTGCATGCCTCTATCAAAGGTCGTGGGGGGCCACGGGGCGCAAGGGCCATCTCAAATATGGAATACTGAAGGTACTTTCAGGGCCAAATCGCCGCCCACAGGGGGAAAACCACTGATCCCCCACACACACACACACACACACACACACACACACACACACACACACACACACACACACAAACACACACAGTTGGACAGTCTTGAGAGCGCCTAACTGCAAACAAGTACAGGTGTTGACAGTACTAAGGGCGGCAGCAGTGCCCATAGAGGTCTGGGCCGCAACAAGAGTAGCATAGAGGTGCATGACAGTAAGAGCAACAATGCTCAGACTTGGCCAATATAGACTGGGGCAGTGAACAAATGTTGGTGGTATTGCAAGTGGCGGTGTATAAACGTGAGCAATATGAAGAGCACCAGCGCACAAACATTGGCAACACAGATAGAGAGCATCGGTGCAGAAATGTTGGCGGCACTCAGAGTAGTGGTGCATAAACTTGGGCTATATTGGGAGCAGCATTGTCTTGGCCAGGCTGAGAATGTTGCTTTGCGTCAAAACAGCAGCGCAGCACACAGACAATGTGACACAATGTGACACAGGGAGCGGTGTGCAGAAAAATTATTGAGAGCAGCACATAAGCAGTGAAAACAGCATAGCTGGGTGACAGTGCAAGCAGCAATGTACGGACTTGGGCCTCCCTCCCTCCCCGTTTCCCTCCGAAAACAAAAGCATACTTGTTGTCTTGATTTATCCTTTCCTCCTTCTCCATTTAAACACCCTTGCAGCTGTCTACCTGTCTCCAGCGCCTACGCGTCCTCATCGGACTGCATGTTGGCAAGGATGCGCTTGACGGAGGCGGGGAGGTTTCTGTCCAGGTCCAATTGCCTGCTCCCGGTGGGCATCGCCTGGACCCTGGGGGACCCATTGATCGGCGGTTGAGGCAATGGCTGGGCCAACGGGACCAGGCCCACAGAGCGCTTTGGGCCCTGTGGGACCTTCCACCGCCGGAGAGATGCACAACGAAGCCGGTAAGGGTCGAAGATACGGCCTGCAGACACAGACCTCGGCCAAAGAGACATGCCCGTGTTGGCTTGCTACTAATCCCGCGCGCACCCGGGGCACTAACGCTCCCCCAGAGAATAAATCCATGATCATAATACATGGTACACGAAGTAAACAGTGAGAGGTGCTCATGGTACAGACACGTGGGGAACAAGAACAAAGCAAGAAAGGCGGTGAAAGAAAACTTCTCAGGAGCTGCAGGGCAGCCC
>CAXIWF010001583.1:0-40496 GCA_964036045.1 Eutreptiella sp. 'Long Island Sound 2002' | reverse complement strand
TGCTTTAAAATTAGGTATTGTTACACCAGAAGTATTAATAAAAAGATTTAGTAAAGAGAATTATAATCATCCTGTATATAAAGCATTAGTAGAAATAGGAAAAGCTAATAAGACTATATTTTTATGTGAGTATTTATCATCAGAAGATTTACGTATAGAAGTAAATGAGGGACTTAATGTAGTTGAAAGGTTAAATACAGTAATGGATTTTATCTTTTACGGCAAACTTGGACAAATTACGACTAATGATACAGATGATCAAGAATTATCAATCTTATGTTTGCATCTATTACAAGTATGCATGGTTTATATCAATACCTTAATTATTCAGCAAGTATTATCACAACCACATTGGCAAAACAGATTTACACCCGAAGATTATAGGGCTCTTACTCCCTTATTCTCTGGTCATATCAATCCATATGGTCTTTTTCCTTTAGATTTTAATAAACGCATAGTAATTGGTTGATTTATGACAGCTTCACGTACACCAGTTAGAGAAAAAGCCAAATATTTTTGTAAACATCTTAAAAAAGAAAATCCTGATTATAATTATTTAAGAGAGTTGTTTCGACATATAAGAAAAAATCTTAATATTGTGATAAAAAGTGGTAAAGAAAAGAAATTACCATATATACCTACAGAAGCAGAAATAAATAAATATTACAATACAGTATGGGAATCTAGAAACATGAAGCATATAGTTATAATTAAAACTTTACTTTATACTGGGGCAAGAGTTTCTGAATTAGTAAATATAAAAATATCAGACATAGATTTAGATCATTGCCAAATTAAAGTAGTACAAGGGAAGGGAAAAAAGGATAGAATAGTTCCGTTTCCTAATGCATTTAAGGAAACATTAGCTGTTCATATAGAAAATATTAAGAAAAATGATGCAAAATACCTTTTTGAATCAAATTGGAAGAAAGCATATTCTGATCGAGGTATTAGAAAGATACTAATGAAATATACAAAAGCAGCAGGTATTGAGCACTCAATATCACCACATACATTAAGACATTTTTTATTTACTTGGATGAAGAAAAAAGGTGTAGATGACGCACTTATCCAACCTTATTCAGGTCATGATAGTCGTCAATCATTAGAAATGTATTCAAAATTATCACTAGGAGATTGCCAGCCTGAATATGAGAAAAAGATCAAAGATTTTCCAATTTAATTTTAGGTGGCGGCAAAAGTGCTCATTCTTAACACCGGTCCTTAAAAAAAGAAATATTTTCTGAGTTTAGAAGAAGAGTTAATGCTTTATCTAATCACTACATTGAGCAAAAAGCTAATCTTGATTTTTATAATAAATTTAATGACCAAATGGAATTTCCTTTTTTATCAAATTCTGAAGAGTTTGAAGATTCTAAAATAGCTTAATTTTAACCTAGGTAGAAAATAAGAGGAAAGATTTAGCAGTCAAACCCCTCTTATTAGCTACCATATACCATGAGGCACATTATGAGAATACAACAAAATTTACAAGTAATAAATGCAATTTCACAAAAAAACTTTAATCCAGAGCTTTTAGAAAAGTATTCTGGCTTTGGTGGAATTGGCAATGAATTGGCAGAATATAATTATTACAAAAAACTTAATGGGGTTTGGGTTAACAAATGACATAGTAGTCGATTGATAGAGTAGGTGCCTAAATAAGTGGCCTAGAAAAAGGGACGTTAAATTAAACATGCGCAGAAAAAAATTTATTTGCAGATTTTCGTGCATTTATATGGTGCAATAAAGTGGTCTAATAAATCAAAACCTGATTTTATTTAATTAAACCAGTTAGCTAAACCACTCATATATGAAAATAGAGTGTGCTAGAGCCTCTACAAAAGGATAAAGCTTAGAGCCACAAACACACAAAAATACGCTTACAATAGTGAATTTCCCCTAGAAAATTAAAATCGACTTTTTTGTCACTAGTTGCTTCAAACCCCTTAATGTTACCTGCCTTTTCTTCACTACCTCAGGCTCAAATCCTCCATTCCTATCTCTAGGTGTTTCTAACTCAAAATCCCCATATGCACTTCTCACTGTTTTTTTATTTTTCCCATTCCTACGGTTATCTTCTTCTTTTTTATTTGCAGATAAATAGTTATCCATTTCTCCTTCTAATGCTGTTTCTAAGGCTCTTTTTATTATTGGCGTTAATATTCCATCTTTGCCTGACAATGACTTGCCTGATTTTATTGCATCTACTATTTGCTCTTCTACTTTGCTTGCATATTTTGTTTTTTTACTTTTTACTTGTGTCATTTTTTAAACCTCTTTTTTATTTTAGTTTATCTTTTGACACAGTTCAAATCAACCATACGCGTCAAGTTAAGAGGCTAAGGTAGTATAAAAGGGAGATTAAAGATTGGAAAAGAGATAAAAAACAGGTAAGCTCTTCAATAAGAATAAACTAAAAGAGAGCTTACATGAATAAGATAGATAAAGTATCAAAAATACTCAATGAATTTTTTAATGAAAAAGCAGAAGCAAAGGCTGTAGAAAAAAAGTTCATCAAGAGATATAGGAAAATAAGAGGTTCTTCATTTTTAAAAAGTTTAGTATTGGGAAATTTAGAAGATGGGAAAAGTAGTATAGAAAATATATGTCAAATATTGCAAGAAGATAAGGTATCAATAACAAAACAAGGTCTAGAATTCAGGTTTACAGAAGAGGCAGCTGAGTATATGAAATTAATGTATAATGAAGCATTTACAGTATTTAAAAATGAAATAAAAATAGAATGTGAATTGCTGAATAAATTTACAGGCATTAAATTACTCGATAGTAGCTATATAAGTTTACCAAATACTATGGAAGGTCTGTATCAGGGGTATGCAACAAGTTATCCAAACCAAAAAGAGGTGAGTAAATCAGGAGTAAAATTACAAGTAAGTTATGACTACTTAAATCAAGTTTTAAATCAGATTGATATAAAAGATGGCAAAAGTTCAGATCAGGGTTATAGAGACTATTTAGAAAATATTAAAGAAAAAGAATTGCATATAGCAGATTTAGGATATTTTGTACCAGCAGCTTTTAAAAAAATAATATCAAAGGAAGGATATTTTATATCAAGATATAAATCAGATACAAATGTATATGATGCAGAAACAGGCGAAAAAATGGATTTGTTAGAATATATAAAAAATAAAGATAAATTTGAAAAAGAAATAATATTAGGTAAAGAAGCAAAGTTGAAGGTAAGAATGGTAGGATTGAAGTTATCAGATGTACAGGCAGAAGCAAGAAGACGCAAGGCTAATAAATTAGCTAAATCTCATGGATATAAATCGTCGAAAAATAATCAAAGATTATTAAATTGGTCAGTATTCATAACCAATCTAAAAGGGGAAGAGCTAGGATTTGAAGATATATTTAAAGTATATAAAATAAGGTGGCAAATAGAATTATTATTCAAATTATATAAAAGTCATATAAACCTTGATAAGGTAAAGAGTAAAGTGAATCAATCGAAAATATTATGTGAATTTTATGCAAAATTAATAGCAATAGTAATATTTCATGGGATAGCTAATTGTGCAGAAATGAATAATCATAAAGAATTTAGCTTAGTTAAAGCAATGATAAATTTCAAAAAGAGAGCAAGAGAAATGGTATTTGTGATACGAAAAAACTGTAGGAGAGAAGTATCAGAATTTATAAAAAGTTTAGTAAATATTTGGGAAAAATTTGCTATTAAAGATAGGTATAGAAAGAAAAGAATATCTACACTTCAAGGCCTGAAATACAGTGTCATACAAGCTTAACTTGACGCGTATGGTTCAAATCAACATTCTCAATTTATTATGACACTTAACCTCCCTACTCTTAAGTTACAAAGAAATTTTTGATATTATTTTTTATTTTGTTATATAGTTTGTAAGCTGTTTGAAATTGTAAATAATTTTTTAAAATACTATTAAATTTTTTAGAGGATGATTTGGGAGTGATCATCATGTTGGTAGCATTATTTTCTAATAAAGAATGATCGTGAGTATAATCATCAATCATCTTAGAGGATTTATGGCGAGTGGTTTTCATAATAATATGATTGCGTATACCTGAGCTAACAGCAGTAGTAACAAAGCCGCGCCTTAAAGAATGTCCTGCAATTTTAGATGTATCAAAATCTATCTTTGCTGAGTGTTTTTTAGTAATTCTTGCAACATCAATGCATGAGAGTCTAATACCTGTAACTTTATCTGCTTTGTTAACAGAACAGAATACTGCTGCATTATTATTAATTTTCTTCCAGGCTTTTAGATGTTTTATTGGACAAAATACTTTTCTTTTGAGTATAGCTATTTTTTGACCTTCACCAAATTTATCAGTTTTACTCTGTCTAATATTTATAATTATTCCTTCTTTAATGAAGGAAATATCTTGCCAATTAAGCTTCACGAGTTCAGACCTACGCATAGCAGAGAACCAACCAAATGTAAGAAGAGACCTATCTCTAATTCCCATATGAGTATTTTTAGGAATATGATGTAATATATCTTCTAGGTCTTTGAGTAGAATTGGTTCTTTACCTTGTTTTGCAATACCTATTTTTCTTCTAATTCCTTGCCATACAATTTTAAATTCTTTGTCTTGAAGGTTGATATGAATATTTTTGGTCTCACAATATTTATAAATAGCGCTAATTTTTCTTTGAATTGTCGAGGCTTTATAATTTTCTTCTGCAAGGAATGTTATGTAGGCAATTAGTGTATTATGAGTGATATTCAGAGGATTAATATTTAGAGATTCACACCAAGTACAAAAAATTTTCCAATCACTTTGATAGTTTTTTATCGTATTTTTTGCAAAAGCATGACGTGCATAATCTTTTACTTTTTCTTGTAAATTTCCAACAATTATAGAATTTTTATTGTCATTAATATTTATGAAATTATTCATAATTTATTATAGTGTTTTATAAGTATTATTATAGAACATTATTATTTATTTAACAAATTTTGTTTTTATAAAAATTGTTGTCATTATAAAAAGTGATTTTAGAAAATTTATACTCCAATAATTTAAAATTTTTAAAATAGCAAAAAATTTCTCTTCCATAAATGCGATTTAAGCTATCTATTTTAATAAATATATATCAATCTATACAAAAACAATAAAAACGCTTCAAAATTGATTTATTTGCTATTTTTTATCTCAGATTTCTGTTTTTACAAAATATAATCATTTTTATGATGTTAAAAATCATCTGACAAAGTTTGTTTATGCGTTTGATTAAATTTATATTTTGCTTGATTAAATGCTCCTTTTTTTAGTCATAAATTTTTTTCACTCCTTCTTTTATAAAGATGGGGGTCTCTCAACGCAGCTACCTTAACACTAGTCCTTTTAAGTCTCTACTAGCTGTAGCTGGGGAAATATTTTTATGTACAAGCATATAAAGGCAAAAAATTTAGAGCCTCTAAAAATTAGCGACCGAGGGTTGCAATCGTTTTATTTCTGAATTTCTATAGACAATGGCAGAAGAAAAATTCTATGACTTTAGTTTGAAACCAAACCCCAAATTAAATCATGCTTGTCAAGCATATAGGAAAAACTTATATTGTGTCAATTATTTATCTTATTTTTTAATCTTTTAATTCCTCTATTTTTGAAATTGGTAAATCTGTTATTTTTGCTACTTCTTTTTTATCACTGCCTGAATTAAGTAATTTTTTCGCTATTTCTAACTTACCTTTAAGCTCTCCTTCTTTTAATCCTTCTAATCTACCTTCTAGTTTACCTTTTTCCAATCCAGACAATATTCCTTTCTCTATACCTCTTTGCTCTAATCTTTCTGCTATTGTCATAAGCTTCTCCGAATGTTCTATTGTTACTGCTTTTTTAAATTCTGCAAATATTCCGTCTACTTTTTCAGTATCCGCTCTATCTATTATATAATACAATATACTTTCTATATATTCAATATCTCCTTCCCTACTTATTTTTCCTATTAACTCTATTACTTCATGTAAATATGGAAATATATCTCTCTCCCTTATTTTTGACATAAAATACATCATTAATCCTGCATAAGCTCTACCCCTGATATCTTCTTTTTTATAGTTATTAGTTTCTACTAACTGTATAGGCTTGGTTAAAAACTCTTTTGCTCTTTCTGAATTTATAAATAAACTATATAGTGGTGCTGTATATTTTTGTTCACCGCCATAAAATAATATTGGGTATATAAGTGGTATCTTCTCCCCCTTATTCTTCTTCAAATAATCATCACAAATCCTAAGCACATATTTCATAATTCTAAGTGGCATCTTATAATCTTGATTCGACTGATGCTCAACTAACAAAATTAGATACCCCTTATCTATTCCAAAGTTAACGCTGTATATAAGGTCAACTACCCCATTACCAAGTGTATTATCAAAGTAATGTTCTTTTTCTTGGTTAAGTGTATTAAGATCAACTTGTGATAAGATATCTTGTGGTAGATTTGCCTCAAAAAATTCCTTCGCTACATTTTTATCTGACATCGCTTTTTTTACAAAGGTGTCATGCGAATTTTTATTGTTTTCTATTTTCTTACTTTTTTTCACTTGCTAACTCTGTAAGTTTTAATACATCCTCTTCATTAACTGCCTCATCTTTCTCTACCTTTTTATGGCTTCCGTCACAGATTGGTGGCAAATCTGTTTTATTGCAAGTGCAAAATGATACAATCCTATTTGAGACTGCCGTATATTTTATTGGTTTTCTACCTTTTGCATCATCCTTATGTCTTCCGTCACAAAATGGCTGCTTACTACTTAAGCCACAACCGCACCAATAATATGTCTTGCCTGCATCTACTGCTACTCTTATTGCTGGGCTCTTCATGCCTTTATCCCCAATTTAGATTTCATGTTATTTATGAAATTCTCTATATTATCTTGAGCAATAATTGCTTTCTTAACCCTTAAATTATTTATCATTTACTATAGCTTTAAATTCACTACCTACAGAAAAACTAACCCTTCTTTGCGCTGGAACTTTTGCCATAGTTCCTCTTGGTGTTTTCACTTCTTTTGCTTTGGTCTGCTTAGCTTTAAAAGTCCCAAATCCTATAAATCTTAGTTCATCTTTGTCTCTTAAAGATGTAGCTATGCATTTAAATACTTTATCTAAATGCCTTCCAGCTTCTGCTTTACTTATATCTAATTCCTTAGATAATTTTTCTATAAATTCACTTTTGTTCATTTGTTAGTCTCCTTTTAATTTAGTTTACTTAAATTAAGCTAATATTTATTGCTGATGTTTTGCCTTGGTTTTCTTCTATTTCAAATTCTATCTTTTGATTTTCTTCTAATACATCTAACCCTGCTTCTTTAACTGCTGATCTATGTATAAATACATCTTTTGATCCGTTATCTAAAGCTATAAACCCATATCCTTTTTCTGGGTTATACCATTTTATCTTGCCTGTTTGTTTCATGTTATTTATTAATATTATTGTATGTCTAATATACAGAAAAATAGCAAATACTCCAATTATTTATGGATTAGTTCAAATTAACTCCTGTCTTTCTTCAAAGTATATTTCCTAGTTTTTCTCACTTTTGTTATCTGTTCTATTTTATCTAAGGCATTTTCATAAGAGCTGCACCCTTCAACTATTGTATTGCCGCGTCTATCTTTTTTAGAGCCATACATTTTGATAATACTCCACTCATGGAATAAATCTTGTTGAAGTATTACAATATAATATTTCTCTTTTGTCTCAAATATATGTCTTCTCCATTGTTCTGGCTGTATACTTGGTAATAATTTGTCTTTACCCATGGTATGATTTTGAATTTATAGTAATTTTTTATTACACTATTGGATATTTATTCTACTTATTATTTCTCTTTATTTTGTTGCATAAATACTTAATTCACCTATTTTTCTATTTTTTAGGCAATAGAGTATATTTTTATTGTCTTTTTATGAAGCTAATGATTTTCTAAAAAAATTAAAAGATTATTTAGCTATCAATAAAAGAATTAAATATTTAATGATTTATTACATAAGCATCCTTCCTATGTTTTATTGCCACTATCAATACAACCTTTTCTTCTTCTTTTATTCTATAAATAATTCTATAATCTCCAACTCTTAGACTTTTATGACCTTGCCAGCTATATCTTAAAGGTTTACCAAAACTAAATGGATCAACTCCTAATCTTCTTTCTATTGCTCTCTTAATTATATTTCTAATATCTTTTGAAATTTTTTGGTATATCATTTTTAACTACTCTTCTAAATACTTAAACCTGTAACTTATTTCCATGCTTCTGTATGTTGCACTACTTTTTTACTTTCTACTTCTCTAGAATTAGCTATTGTTGATAAATACATATCTTCTCTTTTATCAAGTGCCTCTTCTATTAATTCTTTCGCAAGAGTTGATACAGTTTTCTTCTCTTGTTTTGCTATTAATGCTATATTACTCATTAACTTCTCATTAGTAGTAATATTAATTCTTTGATTTTTTGTTGGCATTTTCATATTTATTTAAGTTGCGTTACACTATTGTAACACTATTGTAACACTATTGATAAATTATTCAAATTATTTTGATCGGCACTTATTGAGTAAAATCTACAAAAACATAACTTTACTAAATTTTTCTATTTAATATTAATCCTCTAATTTTTTCCCTCCTCTTTATTTACTGCAACAAAGTTTTAGCAAATTTATAATAAGCTTTTATTCTATATTTTTCCAAGCTTTAATTAATTCATAGTAAATTGCTCAGAATATTTTGTTTCCTTATTTTGATCTGCAATTATCTTCATATTTTTTGCAAATTCTTCAAATTAACTGATTAAGATTTCCATTACTAACTCCAATGAGTGTATTTGTAATTACCGCACATAATGAATGAAGTAAGGTAATTTCATTTTTTAAGGCAATTGGCATATCCTCAAAACTTTTGTGTATAGATTTATTTATTCTATTACTTAAAAAATTAACTGCTCTGTAAGTCATTGAGTTTAATCTAGATGCTGACTCATTTATTGTTGGATCTCCATTTACCATCTTCTCTACTGTTTTTACTCCCTCTCCTTTATTTCCTACTGCTAGATTTATTGAATTTATATATTCATCTCCTAATCCACTTTCCTAAAGTTTCTAATTTCTCTTTTATCTGTATTACTAAACCCATAGTATAGCTCATCATTAAAACCATCTTTTCTTTTGGATTGTTATCCTTTTCTTCTATTAATTTATGTAATTCTTTTGATGTTCTATCTATTATTTCTGTTGCTTCTTGCATTGATAATGCATTTGGTATTACTGCCATATAAATGATCCTCCTAATTACTTTACTAAGACTAAAAACGCAGTTTTTATAAATAACATTTAATTTCTCTAATTATTTAATATTACCTTTTAAAGCTTTCACTTCTTTTTAATTACATCAAAATAATAAAATGTTAAAACAACAAAACCTAATAATATAACTATTAATAAGTCAGCTTTACCTAAAGTAGGTGCAATAGAATTATATGATATATCTATGGCGTTACTTTGTAGTATTTTAAGTGATTTTATAATCTCTAATTTATCCATAGCATTTTGTATAATTTTTTCTAATCATATCATATTTACTGCAAATACACTAGTTTTTATAAAATAATGTGTTCAAGTCATAACATATTAGAAATCACAACATTATATATTGGTTGTGTAAATTTTTACTGATCCCCTATTATAAAAATATATTTTCTTGACTACAAGGAGATATCAATGTTACAAGGCAATCAGTTCAACGTATTTGGAAGAGATATGAATAATAAACAAAACAATTAATCCATTTTACTATTAGAGAATATATTAGAACTATACAAAAACAATTATGATAAATACATCTGTGTAACATTATGTGAAAATAAAATACAATGTATTAAATCTTTTAATCAGCAAAATTGTATAATAGGTGATATATTAAAATTATGCAGTAATAATAAATGTACCTCTGTATTAATGATAGATAAGGTAGTAAAAATAGAATATGAAAAGAAATCTTCAGTAAAACTAGCAATTAAACTAGGTAATGCCTTAGATCATATTAATGTATCTATTGTAGATTATATATTATCAGATTATAGAGAAAGACAGTACTATTCATTAAGATATCATGATCTTATGGCTTGAAATGCAATACACATATTTGTAGTTCTTCAGCTTTTTCTTGTAGTAAATTTATATTTGGATTTTCCAGGACAGGTGTCAAGTTAATTTGAGAAAGGTAGAAAAATTATGAAAAAAATGTAAGAAATATGAGGTATAAGGTAGGATTGAAATGACAATCACAACTTTAATTCACCATAAATTACTAGCAACGATAAAAAGAAAACGAAAATAGATAGTAAAGCCTCTTACCTTAAAAAAGTATTAATATAATTTAAGAATTTTTCTATGATGATAGGCCTTGTTTGTTTAAAGTAAGTAACTAAGGCTATCGCCTCGCGCAGTACAAGCGTTCTTCGCTGCGCTCATAAAATGCAAAATATTTTAATTTTTTCTTTCTTGCAAGCAAGCTTGCAATTCATAGCAAAAGTCAAAAAATGAAATTTTTCATCAATTTTACCCCTTTCCCTTTGCTACCCATGCTTCGCCAGCGGGCAGGAAGTATGATGACGAGGTCATACTTCTAGATTAACTAGGAATAACAATAATGACCAATCGTTTTGTTTTATAACTTTAAAAAGAGGTTTTTATGAAACATTTATAAATATAAACACAATAAATGAAGAAAATCAGTTAACAAATAGTTTGTTAAATTAATACAATCTGAAATCTATCATCTTGAATTTAGACTTAAGCATGAAGTTAATCGCAAAGATTCTAAAAACAAAATGGTTTATATGCTTAAAAAAAGAAATATTTTCTGAGTTTAGAAGAAGAGTTAATGCTTATCTAATCACTACATTGAGCAAAAAGCTAATCTTGATTTTATAATAAATTTAATGACCAAATGGAATTTCCTTTTTTATCAAATTCTGAAGAGTTTGAGATTCTAAAATAGCTTAATTTTAACCTAGGTAGAAAATAAGAGGAAAGATTTAGCAGTCAAACCCCTCTTATTAGCTACCATATACCATGAGGCACATTATGAGAATACAACAAAATTTACAAGTAATAAATGCAATTCACAAAAAACTTTAATCCAGAGCTTTTAGAAAAGTATTCTGGCTTTGGTGGAATTGGCAATGAATTGGCAGAATATAATTATTACAAAAAACTTAAATGCAGTTATCTCTAAACAAGAGATAGCAGAAATTAAAGGCTACAGCTAAAACTGCTTACTATACCCCTGAGTTTTTAGTCAATTTTATCTATAAAGCATTAGATAAACTAGGGTTTAAAGGTGGCAACATTATTGAACCTGCTGCTGGTACTGGTGTTTTTATCAAACATATGCCTAAAGCTATAAAAGAAAATAGCAAAATTACAGCTATTGAATGTGAGCCTATTGGTTTTAAAGTATTAAAAACTCTTCACCCTGATATAAAATGCATAAATAGTAAATTTGAAGATACTGCTCTTCCAAATAATTCATTTGATTTAGTAATCGGGAACCCCCTTTTTCCAATAACAAGGCCATAGACTCTAACAACAAAGATTTAACAAAAACTGTTCTCACTGACTATTTTGTTGCACGTGGAGTAAGATTGCTTAAAAAGGGTGGAATCTTAGCTTTTGTTGTTAACCAGTATGTCTTAGATATGATCCGTGGTCATATCAGAGATGTTATTGCAAAAGAAGGAGCTAGTCTTCTTGCTGCTTATAGATTGCCTGATAATATTTTTACTGGCGCTAGAGTTACTACTGATGTGATTTTTATCACAAAAGGTATAAATACTAATAAATGGATAAATACTAAACCATACAAGCTTAAAAATCATGTTAAACACATTAATGAATATTATATCAATAACCCACGAAATATATCAGGCAAACTTGACGTTATTAATGTAAGAGAGAAAACTCATTTAGTTTGTCAGTCTGATTCTAATTTAACTAACAGATTAAGTGATGCTTTAAAAACTTTCCCTACCAATCTTAATAATATCTCTATTAATCCTCTTAATAAAAATTTAGATTTAGATACCAGAGCTAATAATTATTTAAATAATTTACTTTCTAAGTATTGGGATAATTTAATTAAAAAAATAAATCTTAGAAGAAACTTATTTTTATTTGATAATATATTGTTAAAAATACAAATTCCTAATATTAATATTACTCATATAAAATCTAATTATTCAATTAACTTTAATAAAAATAAAACAGATACTAAAAATACTTTAAATAAAATTCCACTTGATAAAAAAGATTATTATCTTGAGATTAATTTATCATTTAAAGATAAAATTATTTATAATGACATTATAAATATTGAATCTATTATTGAAACTTTTTTTAAAGATCACATTAAAAATAAATTTAAATATAAATTATATTTCTCATATAAATAGAAATAAACCTTCTTAAATATTATATAAAACTAAGTGGGGTTATATAAAAAAATATTTCTACTTAGTTTATTTATTATTACTAATTATATAATCTAAATATTAATCAAAAAGAAATATAGAAATTAATCAATCTAAATTATTTATCATAAATTAATTCTACTGGGAGCACATTTAAATTCTTAGTTAATTCATTTTGTTTTTCTAAAATAGTGTCTTTAATTTGTAACTTTTCTTTTTTAAGTTTTTCAATTTGAATAAAATCAACTGATAAATCATTTTGTAATTTTTCAATAGATTTTTCTATATCAAAATGTTTTGTCATTAATGATTTAATTTCTTTATTTAATGTTAGGCAGATATTTTTTGTCATAAGCACATGAATATTTATTAATATAACTAATAGATAATTATAAATTATTACTTGTTCTAACAAATTAGAGCAATATTAAAGTATCGATATTTACGAATTCAAAAACTTATCACCATAAAATTATCTGGAAATACTAATTTTATCAAATTATATAATATATATTATAGAAAACCTAGGTTTTCAAAGCTTTCCTGGGTTGTAAGGATCATAGAGTTAAGTAAAAAAGTAGATAAAACTTGTGTGGTCCATAAAGTGGACGGCATGGCCGAAATAAGTCTAGTACACGTTTAGCAACTATCGTTGAAAAAGTTTATTGAGTGTAAGTGCCGTTTTAAGCATGTTAACAGGCGTATGACAAGTGTATGACATTTTGTATGACATCGTATGACAAACTGGCTAGCGCTGCATATTATGGGGGGTATGAGCGTATGACACTGTCATACAAATTACATTCTGCTTTGAGATGTCTAGATCTCCATTCCTGCATCAATGGTTTTATTGATTTCCTGCGATTTCTCTGGGGTTATACCCTTGCTATTTCTAATAGAGTCTTGATTCTGCATTGCCTTGCTAGATGTTGTGAACCCAAGCTCTATTTTGTCTTTTGCATTTATCTTTTGGGACTCTATGGACTCAATTTTACTTAAAAGGTTAGAGCAATCTTTTTCATTTGCACCCATGTTGTTAATAATAGTTTTGTCTAAATTAAACGTTTTACTTTCAGCCTCTATTACTTTTAAATCACGCATACTTGTGTGACTATTATTTGCTATTTCATAGCCCACAATTTTATTAGCAATATTTCCTGCTCGGTTTTTATTGTACCCTTGTTTAGTATATGAAGTAGTTAAATCTTCTGTTCTTTGTTGGTAGTAATCATATGCTTTAAAAACTGTTTTTTGATCTAAGATTTCAAAGGATTTGTTATGATCTTGCTTTACTAAATTCACTTCAATCTTAGCTAACTGATCTGCTTTTTGAGTATGATTAATTTTATCTAAATTTGTTCTTGCAGGATTTTCTTTATTTAATTTTTCTAAATAAAAACTCTTCTTTTCGTATTCATATTTTGCTTTACTAAACATCTCAGATTTAATTAATGTAGTTGGCTCTTTTTTATATCTAGATTTGTACTCTATGATTTGCTCCTCCACTCTTTTGGAAATGGAAGATATTATATTTTTTGATTCTATATTATCAATTCCCCAAAGAGCTTTTTTAATACCTAGCTCAATATTTTTTTTAAATTTAGAATAACTTATTCCCTTGGTCTTAAAAGTAAAGGAATTTTTATAAATCTCGGTGTATTTTTGATCTAGATTATCTACGGAGATTTTACTAACATTTAAATTATCTTTTGCTACTGCATAGCTTGTGAGTGTATTAACTGAATCCTTTGCTTTAGCAATAGCATCTTTTCTATTCTTATTGTTAAAAAGTAAAACTTTTTTACCCAAAAGCTCCCCTAATTTTTGAGGATTATTTTCTACAACTTCTCTTGCTTTATTCAGCCCAAAGTTATTAGCTAATTCATTCCATTTACTTAGTGCATCTTGAGGATTTTGGTATCCAGAATTCTTTATAAAATTATCAGCTAACTTATTAACATCTACTTGCGTAGATTTTAAATCAGCAACACTTTCTTTCATACTTGCTGATAAACTTTCATTACTGGGTTTTAGTTTCTCAATATTTTTATATTCAATTGCTAATTTCCCAATAATAGATTTGATAACATTTGCTCTTATTTTTGCCTCTGGATTAGTAGTGTCTTTCACCATATTTGCATTTTTATCAAGCTTAGTTTGATGTTCAATAGAGGAAGTTTTATCTCCATCTTTCTCTCCCAAACTTTTTATTAAATCCTTGTAGTTATCTATTACAAGGTGAGCTTCCTTGGCTGCTCTTGATAATGTCACATAAAATGATCTTTGGTGACTAAGGGTAGCAAACCTCTTCTTTTGCTCTAACTACACCTATAGCATAATCTGAGGTTTTACCCTGCGAAGAATATGTGCTTGCAGTATAGCCATAATCCATGAACCTCATGTCTTCCCTACTGACCTTGTGCCGAGCGCCATCCGCTGTTCTAATTCCAATCTTTGGTTGCCGACAGATTCTATTATTGCAGTTTCTCCATTTGTCATAAAAGAATACTTTTTACTATTTTTTGTCCATCTTACTTTCTCCCCCTTAGCAATATCGATATATTTAGAATCATATAATGCCACAAACTCATTTTTACTTACTGGATTCCAGCTAATTTTTTATTGTCGGAAATTCTTATTAAATCAATATTTCCCTTATCTGATTTATCACCAATAGATTTGTCATTTTTCTCTAATTCTTTGTGATTGATTTTATCTATTTCAAATATATCTCCGCTTTAATACCAAGGCTCTTAATATCCTTTTCAAATGATACTATCTCCTGCCATTATAACATCTAAGGTCAGATATTTCAGCCTTTGTTTTGTAAGTATTGGTATAAACTAAAGTAGATTCCGATTCTCCGCTTATATAGTGCTTTCTCATTGATGCACTAATTTTATCTCTTAGATCATTAGAAGTGCAACAACCAATATATCATTACTTTTATCTTTAATTGCTTCCACCTCCCGTACGCAGCTTTTGCCAAGTCCTCATTTATTACTGGCTCTACCTCTTTATTTTCTGCTACCGCCTCTTCTTTCTTAAGTTCTGAGACATCTTTAATATTGTTATTCCTACTGCTTTCAGTGCCTGATATATGCTTTTAGAGGCAAATTCTGAATCTACTGCTTTTTCAGATTGATAAACAGCCTTGAGTAGATCAGATCCAGCTTCTGCCTTTTTATATCTCTTTGTATTGAGGTATTCATTCCATGAGATTGAAGATAATAAAATGGCTTTCCAGCTTCAATTCCATGCTGCTGCTTTGCATCTCCTATCATTGCAATTTTAAAGCCCAATCTATCAGATACTGTAAGTAGATTTTTCATCTCCTTACTTGAGGCAATTGATGCCTCGTCTAAATTACTAGTTTATTTGCTAATTCTTCTCTCATCGAGGCGATTCCTTCCTTTGTACCCCCTACCCTTTGCCACTCCCTCATATTTCATTGTAAATGATTTCAAGGTCTTGCCATCAATACCAACCGCCTTACCAAGTACATCACTTGCTGATTTTGTTGGTGCAAGACCAAGTAGTTCAATGCCATTTTCACCTGCTATATTTTTTACTTGCTTTAGCATTGTGGTTTTACCTGTTCCTGCAGTACCCTGCACTCCTACCACTTGATCTTTTGAGGTTAGTATTAATTTTGCAGAATCCTTTTGTCCACAGCGTTAGAGAACCTCCCTCTAATGCTGTATTAACTCTTTGCTCTCTTGCAATTGAATAGCTCTTGTTTTGTCCATTTTGTACTAATTTTACGACCTCTTTTTCCAGCATAAGGTTAGCTTTTGTAGTGTAGCTGCTATTATTTTCATCATATGCAGTAAGCACCTTATTATTGGCAATATTTGCTGCTATTTCCTTTTCTATATCTTTAACCCCATAATCAAGCGGTGCTTTTGCCAAATAGTCTTATGTAATTCTGTAGCATCCATACCGCATCTCTTTCTGATAAATGTGATATAGAAAGTGATAAATTGTCTTTTAAATCATATGCTTTTACTGCCTCGGTATCTTAGGCTCATATGTTGCTTGCTTTAATTTTCTAAGTCTTTTACATTCACTCTTGATTTCCATCTTTTGATAATTCTACTTGTGATGAGCGCATTTTTCCTCTCTCGTAGATTTTGCTATATACTCAATTCCCTTAACATCCGATACACCCTCTCTATTCGCTATTTCCATTATATGGTTCGTCTTTGAGAGAATTCTTTAATATCCTTATCTGACACCCCTTAATTTCAAATGTAAACCTCCCTGCTGATGTTTTGCCTTCCTGCAAATCATATCCTATCGCCTTACTTTCCTTGCTAAATTAATATTATATAATTCTGAAATATTTAATTGATTTTCATATACCTTATCAAATACTATCGATCTAAATTCCCCATCCTTACATTTAGTGCATTGGCTACCAAGGCATGCGTATGTAATCCTGGATCAGGCTTTTTTTTATTCTCCGCATCTTTTACAGCTCTTGATGTAATATGCGTGAATTTTGCAGCTATTGAGTTATCAGTTTTTTCTAAATGTTTGATTCCTTGTTGTTGAACTCTTGCATATATCAAATGACGATTCATATACTGAAGTGTCTCACTAACTGCTTGCGCGTGGGCTTCAAGTAATCTTTTATCCTCAGCAACTAATGCCATAATTGAGAAACTTTTAGGTGCTGTGAATGTTATCTCTTGTCCTGGATGGTGCTTTAGTCCTTCCCCTGTCATGCGTCCAAGATGCACACCATCTTTAATTTTCCACTTAGAGCATTTCTAAATTTTGTCTGGTGATTTCTCTAACCCAAGTTCTTTTGTAACTTCGTTTTGTTCCCAGCCTTTGTTGCACTCAAAATTCCTTTCTAAAAAGTAAAAATATTGTCCCAGCATTTCCTGCACTCGATATTGACCTAACTCTTGCTGTCATTCCCTTGTTTGCATTATATTAAAATTAAAAATTCTTAACCATTGTATTCTCTTCCTTATTTATTTTTGGTGTTTTTTCTCCGTATTTCTCCTCCCATTTTGATACCCCCATTTTTTCAAATTCGCTCAATGACATCTGATGGGCATCTTCCTGCTGCGCTTCTGATAAATTATTTAAAGCCATTGCCTTTGTATGCACCCATCCATCTACAATTAGCCTAGACATTTTTGCTATATATTTATTTAAAAATTTCATCTGCCGTTTTTTGTTGATTTTCTTCTACTTTATCTTCTCCTAAAGCCTTGTATCTGACGTATTGACTAAGACTCATCCCTATCTTATTAGCTTCTTCCGTCAACAATCCTTTCTCTTCTTCACTGATTCTAATTGTTATTATTGTTCCTTTTGATTCCGTCATGTTAATACCTCTATATAATTATATGATTATTTTGATTTTTGCTTGTCAATGCCTCTTTAACTTCTGCATTGCCAGTTGAATTTTTATTATTTTTCTTATCTCCGCTTTCTTCTTCCTCATTACTTACTTCCTCTACATCATCATAAGCAGATTTTAAATCTTCTACTATTTTGTGATTTTTTATGAATGGCTCAACTATAGTCTCTCTTTTTTTATGCTTTACTTTCGCTTTTACTGCGGGGTGATCTGGCATCTTTAATATTAAATTCAATCTACTCATATTCAATATCTCAGATGGCAATAAAATAGGCTTTACTTTATCTTGTTTACCAATGGTCACCCCATCTCTTATTGTGTTTGCTCCGTAGGAAAGCCCTTCTTTAAACTCACTAACTTCTATTTCTCCAATACTATCTGACATCCATTTTGCTGTATCTGAATCATTAGACTGGAATATACATCTAGTATTACATTCAGAGCTTATATTTTGCGCTGCATTTTTCCCATACACTTCTCTTAATTGTGCAATATTTTGCATGCCAAGCCACAAAACAACCACCATAACTTCTTGTTGTAGCTAATGCACTTCCAAGTGAGGGTATTTTATTGATTGCAGGTAGCTCATCTATGATAACCCAAGTTTTTTTGTCGCTATCTGCTGGTTTACTCAATATTGCGCCTATTACTATTTCCATCCACGCAGTCTGAAGCGGCGCAAGCTCTCCCACTAAATTCTCCTCCGCTGTTAAAAAAAGCATGGAATCTTGCTCGTCTCCTAACAGCCAATCTCTTACAGAAAAGCTCTCTCCTGGCTTTGTATTAGTTAATTTCAAACTATTAAAATGAGCAGCTATCACAAATAACACACTCGAGGCTGTTCTCGGAGAGTTAGGATCGACTATTGCCTGACCGTAAGTGTTTTAAGAATTTTGGCTACTTCCTTCATAGTACTTTTAAGTATTCTATCCACTATCTCCCTATTCGTTAATTTCTCTCCTTGTGAATAAAGTTTGCTAACTATTTCAGTAAAAGCCAATCTACCTGCTTCATCCCATATTTTACCATCTCCTCCTTGGCTTTCTTTTTCAGGAATGAATGCTTTTGATAACTGCTTAATACTTACGATATTTTCTATTTCTGCCAGTAAGCTCCATGATTCACTTCTTTCATCAAATGGATTTAGTATTTTATCTTTTTGAGGATTGTAGAACCATTTAGTATAATCTCCCTTTTTATCATAGATAATGGCTTTATCTCCCTTGCTCTAATTTGCTCTACTATTTTACTGATTAATATTGTTTTACCTGTACCATTTGCACCATTACAAAGCTATGTTGCCTTTCTGCTAGATATGGATATGGCATCCCTGCTATTTTATAAGCATCATATTTCTCTTTTTTATTAGCTTTTTCAATAGTAGTTTTTATCTTTTTCAAATCACTAAATCTTGCTCCTCTTTTGAATTCCTCACCTGTTTTTCTAAAGCCTCGCCAAATAAAAAACATACCGATAATTAACAATGCACCGCCCGATATTTTTATTGAGAATAGAAAGGACTCTTTTGCCATTTTATGTATGTAGTCTTTGGAAAGTATAGAAAAATGCTGAATTAACAATTGAACTCGCTGTGTATGTAGCATTCTCTTTACCGATCTGAACATTTACTTTTTTACTACACATCATCATATTGCATAATACATTAGCTGTTTGATAATCCCTGTATTCTTTCCACATATTTAGATTTGTCTTATCACGCATCCCTAAGGAGAAAAAGATCAAAAACACCAGTAACGCCCACATTAATAGATAATAATGACACTTGTCTGAACATGCGAAGCGCATGTAGAGTTAATTGACCACCTTTTATTACATTTGAAAATATATTCATAATTCCCTCAAGTGTTTTTTTGTGTTAGAGTTGTATATAATATGCAAAGCAACCTTATTATGGAATGTGCAGATGTTTACTAACAACTTACTTAAAAGACCTAAATTAGACGCTAAAAGGAAAAAGGCGATAGCGTATTTTAATAACAAATTCCCCAATTCTCCTGTTGTAGAGAAATCTGGCTTTTGGACTTTCAATAGAGTGAAATTTTGCTTTCTGCTAGTGTTGCACTTCTTGCAGCTTCGGTTGTTGCATTTAAATTTGGCAGGAAATGGTGAAGTTTTTTTAGCTCTTTTAGGGTGTACATATATTTTAGCTCCTTTTATTTGCCTCAAGCTAAACAAATATCCAGCTTCTACCAAGATAAAAAGCATAAAATTTATTAAGGTTACCTCTAAAGTATATAGGCAATCTGAGCTTCCTTCTGGTCTTGCAATTGCATCTGCCTTTCTAACTGTACTGACGGTTATATTATTCAAGCTATTTGATACACATGGCTTAATAGTATATCTCGTGTCTGTTACACCATTTCTAATGTACCACTTGTTATGCTTCATTGCGACCATCCTCTTGCTATATTTACTTCTATTAGATATTTGCCAGCTACAAATAATTCTGGCTATAACGTACCTTACTCGCCTCAAAATTCTACATTCATATCTGCTAATAGTGATTTTGCTACTTCTGAATCTATGCATAGTGATAATGATTACTGTCCCTATAACGGTATGCCAGGAGAGCTGGATGGGATCTCCATTATTCTGGCTATGATTATGGTATAAATAGTCATGATAACAGCAGTACTCCTCATAATAGCTAATTTATTCATCATTCTCGTTTTATCCTCCCTCTTTTTTACAATTGATTTTCTGCACCAATAAATCCTGTTTTTCTTAGTAACCCTTTGTCATCAGCAGCATCAATCTTGTCCTCTAAATTAGACTTAGTGGTTTCCGTATCTATCTTACCCTTACCTATCTTAGCTTTATTTTTGGATATATTTTGATCGATAACCTGATTCATATTTCTATCTGAATCATTTAGAGTTGGCTTTTCTGTATATTCCTTAGGTGGAGTCACTGAGCTAGTTTTATTCGTAACCTCAGTAGCATCGATATTTGTTTAATGTTTGATGAATAGTCGCTATTTTGGTTATACTTTTCTTGTTGATATTGTAATGTGCCAGCCCTCTTAGCTGCCTGCCCTTGTTTGTGAAGTTCATACATACCAACCATATCTTCAAACACTTTATCTCTTTTTTGAATGTGGCTTAATGCGTCTTTATATCCAAACTTTTTGTCGTCCATAGTTGATGTCCAATCCCCATGCCTAGCAAAATAATTAAAAAAGTCTTGTTGATTATTTTTCACAACTTGGAATGCCGAACTTTTACTTATTGCTACAGATTTTTGTAACTGCTTAGATTCATTCTCCATGACTTCTAATGTCTGCTGTTTTTGCTTGTACTCGTCATAAGTTTGATTGAAAGTTTTGCTATCACTAGTTTCATTGCCTCCACCTTCTTTTTAAATTATTTTGCTTTGTGTAGGAGTTCATAGCATCAAAAACTTTATCATTATTATTACCAGTAGTGACATTAAGTCCTTCAGTTAAGCCTTGCTTATCAGTTGAACTTGCTTTTCCATCCGCATTTACTGAAGCTCCACCAGAAAACAATCCCTTAACCATGCCAAATACACCACCTCCATTATCTTTGCCTTTTCCACCAGATCCGCCTTTACCCAAACCTAAGCTAGCATTAGCTCCTACTCCAAATCCAGCCATCTGCTCTTTACTATAGCCAAAATCTTCTGATATCTTCTTTGTCAGGTGTGCTATCTCAACTAGCTTTTCACCATTTTGTCCGTATTCAGAGATAATGCTGCTCTTATCTCTTAAAACCTGATCGTAATTTCTCAACATCCATGAAGCACCTTCAGACTGCGTTTCTTTTCGTGATGTACTTACCACTTCTCTTTGTCCTGATATCTTACTTTGTATCTCACTAAATCTATTTTCATCTAACACAGATCTGTTATCCATCTCACTTAGTGCCACTGGCAATGATGATTCATCAAATCCTTGTCCCGATTGCATTTATTACACCATCATGCAAATCACTATACATATCTCTGTCTTCATTGCGCCTGTTGGCATCCTAGTTCTCACAAATCCTGTCGCGAATGATCCCGAAGTATCATGCTTGTTACCAGATACATTGTTATATGACCTATTTCCTATACTTACATTATCAAGTGCTCTATTTCCTGACACGACTTCAGTTCAGATGCTGCTGTAGCTGCTCCTTGCTGCGTTGCAGACATCAAGCTTCCAGCCATATGGACAAATTGCCCCACCCCACCTTTAGTTATCATATATGCAAAAGCAGGTATTGATAGACCCATCCCATATGCCATCATGGCATACATTGATTGGGTATTTACTATATTATTGATAGAATTAATTGTGATAACTTCATTTATTCCAGCACGTTGTGCAAATATACTTACCGCTCCATTTAATATTGCAAATAATAATGGCCATAGCTCTATCCATATCATCATTTCAAAATAGGTTCTAAGCGTCTGGAATCTTTGTGAAAAAAATAAAATAGTAACAATTATTGGAAAACTTGCATAAATCAATGCTTGGAATATTGCGTGCAATACTGGTAAAGCTAATTGACCCATGTCTCCAAGCATACTCCAATTACTGTTTTGTGCTTGCATCGCTCTTACTGTTCCGTAGCTATGAGGATTCGTTTTGAATTGATTTATGAATAATATTTGCCTTAACTGATCAGAGCCACTCCCATTTAGCTTATTATCATAAAACTTACCTGATACCTCAAGTGCTTTTAAAAAGCCGTTCTTAGCATTAGCATCACTTGCAGCTCTAGCATGCATCAACCTTGAGAAACTCCGGAACTTTTTAGCAAGTAGCTCTGCTTCTTTATTAAATAATGCTCCTAGTTTTTTAATACCAGTACGACAATTTACCAATTCTCTACCACCACGATTTGGTAGTCTGTAGTTAAACATCCTTAAATTAGATGAATTCTCCTCTAAAAATGACCATATATTCTCTGCATTTTCTAACTCTCTTATATCATATATATTTCCTATCATTGTGTCATATTTCACACAATTGCTAATAAAGGACTCTAGATTCTCTCTAAATATTGGATCTTGAATACTCATATCTCTTAAATCAGCTCTCACCTGTGATGCAAATGTTGTGCCATATTTATGATAAGGCAAATATTCTGGCATTGGACTTGAGAATAAAGTCTCAAATAGTTTGGTGATACTATATCCCATGCCACTTATTACACCTGCAGGAATTACTAGGCCAGGTGGCAAATGATCTACTTTATCAGCTTTCCCAGTCACCACATCACGCCAATATATTGTCATTCCTTTATTACCAAAGATTGTAACAGGCTGCATCAATATTAAAATGACGAATAGATAACCCCCAAGCCATTTTGCATAATTTGCACCGTGTTTTTGCGTTATTCCAGCCTTAATACCAGCAATAGCAAGTCCTAGCATAATTGATATCTGGAATAACTGCTCCATATATCCCTCTTGGTAAATTGACGCTATGGCATTAAAGATATTATGAACTACTTCTCCGCCACCATATGTATAAATTGTGAATAAATTGGTCATTCTACACTCCTATCTCTGTAATCAGCAAACATTAGATTTAGTTGATCTTCTACTTGCTTGGTTGTTTGTTTTACTGACAAGATGGTACTTAACCTACTCATTGCCTTACTTCTTTCATTAAAAAGATCAAGCCTAACTGCTCTTAATTCTTCTTTGAATTTGTTGATCACATCCCCCTCCATTTGAGCATGCTCTAAATTGCTAATTGCATCATATACAAAATTCACTAGTTCATCTAAATATCCTATGGTGTAATCAAAAGCTAAAGTTTCAGCGTAATCTTCTACTGAATATCTAGCTCCGTGCCCTTTAGTCGCCACATGCAAAGTTATTAGTTTTAATATTGGCAAGGTAGTTTTACTTAACATATCTTTTTCACGAGCATTAAGTGATACATTCTCCCCCTTACCTTCAGCTTCGACTTTTTCTTCCATACTTCTTATGATCTCAGATACTTTGTACATCATGCTGTCTTTTGTCGTCCATGATTGGTGTGTTTTTGTAGGATGTAGGCAAATATCAGCCTTATCACATTTATATAATTTAAAACCTGATACTCCATTTTCTGCTGGAGAACCAAAAATTATTTTATCTATCAATTTATCATCACCCCTTACCAGAGATGGCTTATGTATAAATGAAATATTACCACCCTTGCCTTTCACAGATAAAACTGTGCCACTTATACTCATAAGGAACTCTTTATCTGAAGTAGGAAGATTGCTACTTTCCTTTTGAAGTGCATACCATACTAAATTATACTCCTCTGGCAACATTGGCTTATCCTTATCTTTGTCCTCATTATTGGCATCGCTTGCATTCTTGGTATCATTGCAATCTTCTCTTGCTGTGAAGTAATTAGACATAGCATCGCCTATGCCACCATTATTACCACCCATCTTTCTTGCATGACACCCAAGACGATGAGAGGCTTCTGTTTTAGGAAATAAGCCAGAGGCAATACTTGCACCAAGTTGACAACTATTAATATTTTGTGCATTCATAAACCTTGCCATTGCTTCTAAATTCTCAAGTAAATCTGCAATTTGTGGCGAGATTGATTTAATAGTTAGCATTACCGTATAGGATAATGCATTAGTCCCAATCTGCTTAATTAACATCTGAATTTGCTTGCCACTGATATAGCCAAAGCCTCCAAAGTTAATATTAATACCACCACATCCTGCATCAAATGAGGGCATGTCAAAGCTTAATAATTGCAGCTCTGTAGATGGAGTTCTAGCATACAAACTACCCCCTGTTGCAAAGTTACCTAATTGATCTTGCCATATTTCTGGTCGGTTGTAGTTTGAATTCATCCCAAGCTTCCCCAGTAAATTTGATTTCGCATTTACATTGCTGGGGTTAAATGATACTATCAGACCAAGTATAATGGCGTATTTAATAAAACCTTCTCTATAATGAGTACATTTATGCATTACAAAACTTTTGACACTCATAAATACATTAAAAGCCTCCAAGAAACTGGCTTTAATGAGCAACAAGCTGAAATCCTTGTTAAATCTCTGCTTGAATCCAGAGATTTTGATCTTTCTATTCTTGCTACTCGTGAGCAAGTTGCAGAGGTTAAATCTGATCTTCAAAAGAATATTGCTCAACTTGATAGTAAATTGAGTAGGGAGATTTCTGCTACTCGTGAGCAAGTATCTGAAGTTAAATCTGACCTTCAAAAAGAAATCTCTGTCATTAAACATGACATACTTAAGTGGATGATCCCCCTTATACTTACTGTAATAGCTTTCGTTGCTGGCATTGCAGTTAAATTGTTTATCTAAACTCATTTACTTAACCTCTCTTTTAATTTACTAGCTGCATATACTGCGTGTTTTTCAAGCTCATCTATTGCAAGAAAACTTGAAGAAATAGGTATGGCAACTCCTAGCTCCTGACTATATGCAAATACTGATGGCACAAAATCAACACCCCATTTTTCTACTAAATCTGCCCTATTTGAACTTGGGAATTTTTTGATCTCTTTATTATCCATCGCCACTGAAGAAACAGTAAATCCATAGCGATTAGCAAAGACTTCAAGAACCTCTGCAAAATGTGAGCAGTAAATGCAGCTTCCTTTATAGAAAAAAAGTAATTTAAATTTCTTTGCAAAACTCTTGAGCAATTCTTTATTATTTTCTGCATCATTCCTGCTTTTAATTTTAGCACCAGACGCAGATATTGGTATTTCTCTTGCTATATTTAAACTTGGCTCAACTAGAAGCGCATCTTGCCAATTTGCAGTAACTACATCCGCTTTGGCAAACATCTCATTTTGGTATCTAATAAATTTTATTGTATTATCTACATTCGGACGCATTATCATTGCTGCTTTTGCTTCATCAAGCTCCTCTCTGAATTGATTTAATTCCTCAGTTGCAGTGTTTTCAGTGTCACTCTTTTGATTTATATCTTGCTCTTTTTTACTTTTTATTCGTTCTTGCTGCTCGAACCAAAACCACCCCCTTTTACTTCCTTTGTAGAAATCTCCATATGCAAACGCTTCGCTTGCTATACAAAGTGATAAGATAACTAATATTGTGGCTTTAATAATATATGTCTTCATAGAACCTCCTTTTTAATTGAGTTTGTAATCTTCATTCCTGCTAAATAATCTATTTCATCGGCGAAACCTAAGCAGATAATTTGAGTGATAACTCCCCAAGCTATCAATATTGAGGCGAGGTATGCAGCACCCTCTCCAGAGAAATTAAAAAAGTGGCAATAATTTATAAATATTACAAATGGCAATATCGGCAGTAATAGAAAGAATGTTTTAATTGACCGATTAGGTGATAGGTGCTTTTCAGTATTTAAATTTACTATTTTTAATTTTAGAAACAACTGCCCTAACGTTCTTCTATAGCCATCTTTCCAAGATATAAAATGATATAAGTAATATGCAATGACAAAAGCATTGAATGACATTACAAATGCACAGTCGCCACTACACGCTATATTAGCATTTTTAAGAATAGTAACTCTCAGAACACTCCATAGCATAAAAGATATAAAGAATAATTGTGCGCAAAACTGTAAAGAGATTAGTAAATCAATTACATACGCAGCAATACGCTTAAATCTTATTAAATAAGAAGATTTTTGTATTTCATCATGCTTGACTGTATACATACCGATCAAGCCGTCTATTTTCCAAATTGCAATCAAGTAAATTGGTAACAAACAATATAGAATACACAACAAGTAAGCCCTCCCTATCTCCATCCCGCCTGCTTTTAAAGTTAGCAAACCCACAAATGATACTGGTGGCAATGAAAGGATTAGTATTTTTGAGAAACACTGACGATATGTAAGCTCTGACTCCTTAGCAGACAGCAACTTCAATCCTGCAAACAACTGTCCCAACGTCCTTTGATATCTAGATTTCCATGAGACTAAATAATAAACGACATATCCACCAAAGATTGCAGAAAGCACACTATATTGAATATACGTATAATCTGCCATATTACTCGGGATAAATGAGACTATCACACATACGAGTGGTATCATGAACAGTATAAATACTGCTATATCTACCAGATAAGCTAGCATGCGTAAAATATTGATATTGATTTTATTTTTATTCATTTTATTGATCCATATTATCTATTTTATTACTAAAGCCCTTTCTTTCGTCAGGCATATTAGCTGCTCTTTTTGCAATTTCATCTGCTGAATTAGCATTTGATTTTGCATCTATTTGGATATTTGGAATATTTATGTTAGGCACTACAATCTCATCATAGAATTCTTTAAAATCTACATTTGACAAGTCTATGTTTTCTAAATCTTCTTTATTAAGTCCACTGCAGCTTGGATTTTCTGCATCACCATTATTCCTACCAAGCTGCTTTTTTGCTTCCTGATTAATTATTTTAGCAATTATTGAATCGTAACAACAAAAGGTTGTTCTTTTTATGACACAAACCCCTAAGAATTTTGTTTTACAAAATGTCCCTATTTCCACACATTTCTTTTCCTTTCTTTTTTTAGCAAGATTCTTAGCTTCAGGAGGACAGCCAGCTCCTAACATTTTACCCCAGCCACCCATTTTAGAACAACAATTGGTATATCCTGCGAGTTTTTTATCGCAATGCTCAGACTCCCTTTAAATACATTGATAAGATCATCTCCAACAATTCCTTTCTTAGCATCCTTAAGCGCATTTAACATAGCTACTGCTTTTGTTAAATCTGTGTCTTCTTCCATATTTGCTTTTTTAACAGCATCGCAATTACCATCTAAGCATAGGGCTGCACATAACAAATCTTTGCCATCTACGTTATCACCTTCTTTGATTAATTCAGTTCTCTCCTCTTCCATGATATCTCACGCTCGCATGCAAACTTTCTTTTTAAGTTACCGCAATATTTAAGCCCTCCTTCTTCTTCGTTTGAAATGCAATCTTCGGCTACCATTGTGCAATTATCATGGTCTATTTTTTTACAATCATTCTTAGAATTTCTGGCGCAATCCATTTTGTATTTATATTGCCAGCAGTCCCTTTTGACATCTACTCCATTTACTTGTCTTGTTCCTCCAGGAATTGAACAATAGAGATCTTTCTCACTGCAAGCCGCTGAGCTAACATCAGTAACTGCAAAACTCAATAAAAATATAATTATAAATAATAAATATTTTACTCTACCCAGCATCGCTTCTCCCATTTATCATTAAATTCTCTACAGCAATATTGAGTTGCCCTTAATTCAACATATAACCTCCCACTATTCCCAAATGCCAATTCTATTCTAATTGTATTGTTCCCATCTCTTAAATGCGGTAATAAATTAACGTTTGGATTCGTGTTATAGAATCTTTTTGTATTGCACGTTTTTGTAACACTTCCTGAATACAAATCTGTAAATTCTCCATATCCTCCGTGCCAACTTCTTTTTCTCGAAAATGATCCATTACCACCTGTGTCATTATGTACCTGCACTCCATTTACTGATATTCTAATCCAATCACTATATTGTATATTTGTTACTCTAAATTCTTTAACCGCACTTCTATCTTTAACCGTAAAATTTATATTTTTATCCATTAAATGACATCTTCCACTATCTCTTACTTTATCTATTGTTCCTAAATATAAACTTGGATAATTTGCTTTCCAATATATATTACCATCTATACTCCCTCCAACTATTCCTCCAGCATCATATCCGCAATCTTCTAATCTTCTGCAATTAACACTTAATGTCTTTTCACATACTACATTCCCTGCTGGCCTTTCACATGTTTCTTCATATATTTCGATATCTGTTACTTTTTCTTTTTTTACTACTTTTTTATATTGTTGCCTTTGCTCATTCTCTTTTTCCTTACATCCTTCACTTGTCATTCTTTCAAATGCAGCTATTGGGTCATCATTGATATTTTCTGCTTTGGTAAATATTTCCTGGCTCTCATATCCTTCTATTGTTTTTTTATTCATGGAATCTCTTGTTATGCCTTCTGGAGAATTACTATCTGCCGACTGCATCTTTTGATGTGATTTACTTTTCATTTCTGCATCATCCATTTGATCAACATCATTTGCATGAATATCGGCATTTTCTTTTGAATAATTAGGTATGTTATTACCTGACTCTTCACTTGATGCCATGTTTTGTGATTTCAGTAATCCATCTTGTGCAAGTGATTCAATGGATGATGCTGAAACACTAGTAATTTCACAATTTGCTGCAATAAATATGATCGCCAGAAAAATTTTGAAAAATGAAAACCTTAGCTTGTCCTTAAAATGCCCTGTCATTGTCCCAGCCTCTCTTTTGCTTCTCTTGCAAGCTCACCACTGCTGCTAAATTTTTCAAGAGCGTATCTTGGGCTTACCATGCCTGTTAATTTATCAAAAATAGTTTGGCAGCTAGCTTGTAATCCTTCATTACATGGCTTTGTAAGCACAAATGTTGGCACTTTTGTGACTTCATATTCTATAAATAGGCTTGGATCTATCAAAATCCCCTCTTTATCAGTAGAGAATTTGCTTAAAAAAGCCGCCGTTTCCTTAAAACTACCATTTTTAAAGCCTCTTAATATTACAGCTCCATTATAATTGCTTGCTAGTTTGATTAGATTCTCTAAATTCTTTTCTCCTAAAGAAAATGATGCAAATACTAAAAAATCTGTGTATGACTTACTTGTATCATTACTCACTTCACTAGAAGTTCCAAGAGCCTCTTCCATGATGCCCTTGGAATTTTCTATTAATTCATTTGCTAATTCTTGGTTTTCCTTAGTTATTTTAAGTTCTGGTTCTATAATCGGCTTTGCAACTAGCGCATCCTCGTTTAGTTTATTTTCTAAATTGCGAGTCCAATTTGCCATATCTTGATCAATTGGCTTTTGAAAATCTTTAGCTTTGATGCCGCTGTTCTGGCTCTGATTATTTTGAATCTCTGATAATATTTTCCTACCTTCCTTTACTTGCTCGTTCTCACTTGCAAATACTTTTATAATTATGGCAAGAAATAGAAATATTATTCCTCCCACCAAAATCATTATAAGCCTTCTAAGTATTATACTAGCTCTTAATAAATGCGGATTTAGTGGAATTTTTTTCTCCAATTTATTTGGCTTTTTTACTATTTTATTTTTCATTCTTTTTTTATATTTTTTCATCTTAACCACCCTAAAATAGGCAACAGTTGCGTTTGCGGAAAAGAAGATAGGCAAAATCTTCTCCTTTATATGGAAATTCCCTGCCACTTGAATACATTACATCTGACATACCTATATTATTGCAGCTATAACCTCCCTTCACATTGGGTCTAGGATAAGTCATTTGCGTTCTATACTGGCTTTTTGGTATTCTCCAGTTATAGCTGCTTTTACAAATCTTGCCATTTGGCTTTGCATCACTAGTTGCAGTTTGCCTTGCAAGCCCTAATCTGTGCAATTTAGCAATTTGTCTAGTTGCTAGTAATTGACTTGTTGCAACTCCACCAATATGACTTTCCACTGTTCCTGTAAACGGATAGATGCTTCCTTGACATCCTGCACACCAAAATAATAAGTCCATTGATCTTTTTGTGGCAGTTGATGCTATACAATCAACAGAGCACGCCATCTTTGCAATTGGGTTTGATAATAAAAACGTCTCGGGGTGCATAAAATTAGCCAAACTATCACTATAATGCGATGGATCTAGCTCACTTAAATAGGCAAGATCATAACTTGCCATATCCATGCAGCCAAAATCTGTTATAAGATTTAATAGAAATAATGGTGGGTACACATAATAATGAATATGATAATACGCCTTACTTCTCTTTTCACTTTCGGTTCGTATTTTTTTATTAGACCCTTGGTTCTTACTCGACATAACTTTAAGTCCACCAAGTGATACCAAGCAAAATGGCGTTTTTGTGATTTCAATTATCCTAATTGGCTCCCAGAATCCTATCGTTAGACCTGGAACCATAGGAATACCTCCTCTATTGCAAAAGCACACCGGCATGCTTGGGTTTTTTGTATCCTTGAATTTTGAACTTCTAATTAAAGGTATTTTACCAATAGTCATTGGAAAAATGCAGCTCCAACAGATATCTGTAATTGGATTTAAAAATCTTCCATTACACTTACCACCCTCTGCTGATGCAGAGAAAGGGAATAAGGTGATTAACAATAATGTAAGAAATAGTTTTTTCATTTTTTTTGCTTTTGATTATTTGTAAGTGAAAAACTTCTTTGTTTTTAAGATTGATCTGCTCTTTTCTTAACTGATTTAGCACTTTTAATTGAGGTGAGTTCTCACCTTCCTTGCCAAAATATTTGATAATCCCATTGTAAATCTCAATTGCCTTATCATGCTGCTTTATCCCACATATCCTTTTGCATATCCCAAATATACTGTCATATTATCGCTATCAGCTCTCTGGCTTTTTCAAAATTATCTATAGCTTCTTGGTATTTTAAAAGTCCTAGTAAACTATATCCTTTATTTAAGTAAGCATTAGTAAAAAGGGCATTTTTACTAATAATCCAATCACTTATCTTAATAGATTCACCATATTTTGCTTGCCTGATTTAAAATATAACTAATATTGCTGTAACTTTGCAGATTATTTGGCTCATATTTGATTGACTCATCAAATGCTTTAATTGCCTCTTCATATTGATGTAAAGTTGTGTATGACTGTCCTTTTAAAAACCATAGCTGACCTTGTATTTCTTTAGTTAGTGATCCAGGTGGCAAGGTAACATATATCTTATCTATAGTTTCTAGCATCTCTTTTGCTGCAAGTTTTGGCTTTCCTGCAAAAGTGTTTCTTGCATAGCCCTCCTAAAATCTTCTCCCTTTTCTATAAAGGTGTCATTTTGAATAATAGCTTCGCTATATTGAGAATTTCCTTGGAATTACATGATCCTGCAGTTTAGTTGAAGACTGCAAACTATCAGCTGTTTTTTGCTGCAACATTACTTGTTATCAGCCGAATGTTAGCAGTAAAGCTATGATGACATGCTCAAATTTATTTACCATTTTGGCTTGCACTTCCTATTATTTTTTTTCTTTCGTTTTCTTTATTTAAATTAATTTCATTTATTGGTAAGCACTAAATCTCCCTCTTTTTGATAAACCACAGAAGGCACATTTACTATTTTAAATCTTTGGCTGTACGCTCCCCATTGATCAAAGAAATATTGATACTCTTTGCCGTTTATTTCTTTAAACCCAGGACTGCCATCTATTAGAATTATTTTTGCTAATTGATTCTTATCTTGATAATCTCTCGCATATTTTAACTGCTCTTCATTATTGCCATCTACAAAAATAAGTGGCTCATTAAATAGCATGTAATTAAGTGGGTTTATTGCAGTCCCTGCCTTATGTAAAACTTCATATTCAATTAACTCTGGGTTTTTTCTTTGCTTCTTCTATCCCTACTTTGGGTATAGCAATATCCTCTTCTAAATACATAGTAGGATCAAAAGTTCTAGTTCTATTTTCAACCGCATCGCTTATACCAGATACTCGGTTCGGGTTTTTAATTTGTTTCGTTACTTCTTTTGATAATTCTTTTGAAATTTCTCTAACTCCCCATTTTCTTGATAAATTGATAGTTTCCTTGCAATTTCTTGCTCAATATCAGCCTCAATTATAGGATAGGTCTTGCCATAACTGCCAAGGTCTTTTGCAAACACTTGATTCTCCAATAAAAAAAGAGCTGTTGCTAATATGGACAATATAATTGCTATGATGAACAGATAATCTCTCCTCGCAATAGCTTTGCAAATGATAACAATAACCGCACCTAATGCGAAACTTATCGTATATTTATTGAAGTATAATCCAACAAGTGCGCAGGCTATAATGATACATAGCTCTGCTATATTAAGTCCTATAAAAGTCTTCTTTTTTAATATTTCAATTATCTTACCCACATTCACTTACCTTCTAAGTCTTCTTTTGCTGTCACTGAGTTACCAAAAGCTTTTTTTATCAGTAAATCTGTAGCATCTTTTGCACCACTTACAGGCTTTGGTGAGCTAAATATTATCGCATTATTGCTTTTAGCATACTCATCTAAGGTTTTGACAAATAACCTTTTGTAATTTTCCACCTCTTCTGTGACCATTTCACTACTATTACCTTGGTTCACCTGGCTCATTACATGACTGATAACTTTCTCAAAATTCACATACACAAATTGCTGTTGGCTCGGCTTAATTGTAAGCGTTGCTACAATTAAACAAATAATAAATCCCATGACGAACCCTACTGTCGCTGATTTTTTACATAATTTCATTACCTTACCTCTGGATAAATTTCTTTCATTACTTGCTCTACTGCAGACCCTGTATCCATCCCCTGCTTTTTATATTTTTCTACTTTAGAGTACACTTCTGGCGTTGATGAATAGAGAACTTGCGCATATCGATCAAGCATTAATCTACTAATAAAATATTGCTTATTAGATTCATAAATTAGTATTTCTGAATACTCCCCTTTTACTGTCTCTAACTTGCTGATATTATTTATAATCCCACTTGCTACTCTCATCTTTGTAAGTGCATCACAAGATTCTGGGCTTTGTTTTAGCATGAGTTTCCAACCACAACTTTGCGCAACACTTCTTCTAGCCGTTTCTGCAAGCCCCCCAGTTGATTCTCCATCTCCATAAAAATGCTCAAAACTTTGCGTACCAAGTACCAATGCTCCATTATACTTTCTCACTGTCTTTGCCATTGAAGCCAAAAGAACGGGAAGTTTTCAAGGGCATACCATGCCTCATCTATTAATATGATGAATTTTTGATCCCTATCTCCTGTATAAATTTGCTGCACTATCTGCACTGCAAGCATTTGCATAATTACCCCACCGAGTTCTGGGAATTCTCTTAAATCATCAAATTCCATTACTGTCAGCTGTTTATCAAATTTAACAGCATCTTCTCCTATAAAAAATCTCCCGTAGTTTCCTTGACTTCCAAAATCAAATAATTGTTTGGATAGGTCTCTATCATTTTGGTCACCTGCTTCTAACTCTTCTATTATTTTATCAATGCTGGTTTTCTTTTTATATTTAGCCCAAACTCTGCTAATTGCTCGTGATAATGATGCATTTTGTAAATCTGATGTCCCGTGAACAGGAGCAGCCATCTTTTGTACTATTTTCTTTACATAATTTAGTGAATCCTGTCCTATTTGCGGTTGGTTTTCGTCATGCTCTACTTTCGGATTATATGCCTCTCCTTCAGGAATACCCACAAATGGATTCAAACAGATGGATGAGTTCTCTCCAAATTCTATATGGTCTCCACCCATTATATTGCATAGCTTTTCAAAACCCCTTCCCATTTCTACAACAAAAACTCTTGTCCCCTGACTCATATGATTAAGCACAAATTCTAATAAAAACACTGTTTTACCACTTCCTGTCTCTCCTATAACACATGCATTGTAATTATTAGCACCCTCATAATTATTCCACGAAAAAAGCTGACCTAATCTTCCTGTCAAAAGCATTCCTCCATTACTTGAACCTTTCCACTCTGCATGAATTGGCATTAAGGCTTTTGGCTCACTGGATATACTGTTTTCTTAAGCTTGAACGTTTTTAATAACTGACCAAGATCAGTTTTATTGAGATATGGACAAAATGATAACAGTGAAGGTAAATGAAAATTATTTAAAGGCTTAATTACAAATCTCTTTTTCTCCACAAACTCATTAATGCACTTTCTGTATAATCTATTTTGTCTGCCTTGGACGTGACCATTACAAAAAAGCTGCTTCTTAAAAATCTTTCTCTGTTTTTTAGGTTATTTTGTAAAATATAACTCCACTCCTTAGTCTCTTCCGCCAAAACTCTGTTAAACTTTTCTAAATAGCTAGGCTGATTAATCAGCATCTCACCTTTCTTTCTATACGCCTCTTGATTACTCTCCTTTAACTCATTTGATATTGAATAACATATGGCAAACCTAGATGGTATTTGCATATAATCTGATTCATTATCTCCAAGCAAACTTACCATTTGATTTATTGACCAGCCATCCTCTTCATTATTACCAGCATCACCCTTAGGTAAATTTGTCACCTCATATACTCTTGTTAAATATTCCCCGCACTTATTCATCACCCCTCCAGAATCAACAAGTAGGCTATTAGCTGTATCTACAATTTGATCTGAAATGCTATCATATTCACTATAACTGACGTTCTTGTAATCTGGGTAATTTACTAGCTCTTTTATAAGTGAGATAAATCCTTCTGGCTTAAGTAATCTCGGATTACATCCCAAACCTGCAATCATTATTTTAAGTCTATCCTTAAATTTTAGGATATTCTCTGCACCTCTTTTCTTATCTAGATTATTTGCATAGGAGATAAATAATTTATAAATCCCTATGCTTAAAATTAACATCCTCCCTTTTGTTAAATTCTTTAATATAATCAGTGCGATATTTACCTAATTTAGCAAATATTTCTTCGTCCTGAACTTTTCCCTGTTGCCATTTTTTAATTTGACCCTCTATATTATCACTTGCCAATAATAATACTTCAATCACACCGCCATAAGGTAATTGATCATCAAATAACATTGAGATTTGCTTATAGATGCTGTCTTCTATGCCAACGATAGAATCACACAAAAAAGTGAACCCTGCAATATTACCATCCAAATAATAAAGGGACTCTTTTTTGTTATAAAGGCGATATGGAAATAACTCGCTCCTCGGAGTTGGATTATGCATCTTATCAAGCAATACTTCGCTTAAATTCTTTGTATTTGTCCTAAATCCTTCTTTAATAGTCGCAAATAAACCTTTTGCACTTTCTGTAAGTTTTTTTGTGTTCACTGGTGGAATCATTTTGCAATTACCTCCACTTCTGATTCTTTGTAAGTAATTCCTCTTTCTTGATATTGGTTAAAATGAATTGTTATCTTTTCTTTTGCTTCCTCTGTATTAGTTGAGATTTTATCTGATGAACCTTGGCAAAAACATTGCTTCTTATTCGAAACTTTTTTTCCCGACTTATTATCAATAAATTCATCTAGTTTATCATCATTTATTAACTCATTTACCTTGTTTACTGATTCACAGCCTATTCCTTTGTGTGGCTTACAATCAAAGCTTCCTTTGTAAACTGAGCAGTTACTTAAAAGTAAAGTAACACTTAAAAATAATATTCTTTTTGTTATAATTTTTATCATATCCTTATTTTAATTTAATTGCCTAATGTAGGGTGCATCTGCGTTACCTGATTTGTTCTTTATTGCTTCATCTCGCTTTCTTGCTATGGCTTTTTTAAGCTCAGAACTTCCAAAAAATACACCTTCTGTAAAAATTACATCTACTTTTCTACCTGCTCCTATTTGCACTATAGGCTGCAGGCTCTCAGCCCTATCTATATAATATTTTGAAAGCCTATCCATGCTGCTAGAAGCACCACTCGTAAAACCATCTTTCATTTTTTCTTTGAAGCTTTGCTGAGGTATTTTATTACTTAAAACTATTGATGGTTGATGATTGCCTGAATTTGGGTTTAATGTATCAGAAAAACCACTCAGTAAACCTGCTGCAAAACTATTGGTGAGTAACTTACCTTCTGTTGATACTACTTCCCCTCTAATCCCAGCTCTACCATCTTCTCCTGTCACATATCCTGCAACTTCTGTTTCTACAATCTCTGCTGTCGCAATTTCTGTGCATGATAATTTCTCAAGCCTAATCTTTGCTCTTTCACTTGATAAGTTGCCAAATGCCGCTCCTATAATATGACAGTCTTTAAGGTCACTTTTAAACTTCCTTGGTAATGTCCCGTGATCTATTATTCTAATTAAAATTGGCTCAGGATCAGTTCCTGCACTAAGTCCAGTTTCAGCATCTACACCAGATAATAAAACAGCACGAGCAAAACTCCCTGCTGGTATGTAATTATCCGCAGTTTTTAGAGTTTTGTAATTCTCAGAATTCTGCGCATTTTCTAAATTCAAATTATATTGACTTATTTCATTGCTTTTAGCAGATGGTGATTCTTTAATATTAATATTATTCTTACTTTTTATATTTTGGATTTCTCTTGATAAATTAGTTAATTTATCTTCTACAAATGGATCGCTTGCCTGCTTTTGCCTGCCCTTCTCTATTTCTGCTTTGATCTCTCCTATCTGCCTACTTATAAGCTTTCTTGTAGATCTGACTGCTCTTTAATTTTGGTCTCAAGTGCATCCTTCCAAAGCTGATCTGTTGTTATTACTTCCTTAGTGGTTTTGATTGTTATTTCTTTTCCTGCATCCTCCTTCTCTTTTACTATTTTTTGCGTGCTTGATTTTTTAATTCCTAAATAAGAAATACTGCATATAGCAAGAGTTAAAGCCAAAATTAGAATCGCTATTTTAGACTTCAATTTAAATAACTTTTTTCCTGTCAAAATTCTTGAAATTAATCATATTTGATATACCATTATTATTACATTGCCTCTAATACTCACTGAAAGTGCTCCTCTGAATAATTCACTTATTTGTTTAAGCCCTAGCGCACTCGGCTTACTTTGATACTCATATTTCATTAATCTTAAAAATCTGTTGCTATACTCTGTAACTCTAGTGACCATAACTTGCTTACCTTCTAAGGACTGATACCCTCTCCATACGAGATTATTGCTGAGATTATGTGAGGGGTTTTGATGCTTTTTGTAGTTATTTATTTCCTTTAGACTAATATCCCTTTTTGTGAAATTACGGTCTTCTCCTTTGGAAATATCCCTGATCGCCTCAATTACTTGCTTCTTAATATCCTGTACCTCTCTTTCTTTCCTTTTTACCTCTTTTAAAACTGGTTTTTCTATAATCACAGTTTTTGGCTCACTTGCTTTTTTTACTTTGAAATTGATATCCTGCGTGTAGCCTTTTTCCGTTATAATTGTAATTGGTACTATTTCTCCTGCTATTCCTTTAGCTGATAAAAAGATTGCTCCAGTCTTATTATCTCCCTCAATGCTATACTCATCTATATTGCCAATAACTTTTGCTATTCGATCTTTCTTAACTTCTATTCTGTTAACACCTACTTGTGATATTTCAATATTTATTCTTTTATTGCTATCTGCTTTATAAATTGCAGCATAGACTGGGGCTTGTAGTGATGTAAATCCTGTAAGTACTCCAGCAAATAGAGCGTAAATTATTGTCCTTTTAGGTGTGATTTTTGCAGGTTTTGTTTATCATTGCTTCTCATTAAATGTTTTAACTAATAATCTCCCATGTGATTTTCCGTATCCTATTACATAGGTCACTGACTTTTGACTCTCGCTTCCCTTACCAAAACTTGAACTTAATATTCCTGTAACCTCAACCTCTTCTCCATTTTTGAGTATTTTAAGACCTGTAATATCAAATTTGGTGGCTAAGTTATATTTTTTGTATTTTTGACTCTCTTCCTTGTAATGCTCAGTAAAGCTATGATAGGACTTACTATCTACATGCTTGAGCAAGATTTGCGATTTATAATCAAGGTTATCTGGAGTTAAATCCAGTAACATCTCTATATAAAATAATGTCATCTGCTCTATATAAGAATCACTAAAGCCGTCCTTGCCTGTGATTGACACTACGTCTTTTAAAGCTGGAATAATTATTGTTTTATCGTTTTTTGAAATGCCAATTATTCCAAATAAAAGATTGCTTATTAATAATAAAGAGGAAATCCCAAGCAATATATTCCTCTGCTTATATAACGCTTGGTTCTGCTCATTTACCGCCAGTGGATTCATAATTACCTTTTATTAAATTGTTATAAATAATGTTTGCCGTAATATTTAATTTTTTTTGGCACAAATAAGATCGCTCAAAATAAAAAATAGTTTCTTGGCAAAGCCTGACTTCTTAAGCTTTGCCTTGACATATCTCATTACAAATACCCCACAAAACATGCTACTTATCGCAATTATTAATGCATGAAATGCAAAGCCTAAGACCGCAAGTGACCCAGTAAATACTATTTCACTAATGGCAAAACTCAGTATTTTTCTCTCTTCGTCCAGTAATGTGAATATTTTTGTTTGCATAAAATTTACTTTGTAATTAGTTTTATGCATATTTCAAAGATGAATACTGATAAAATTGCCAGTATTATTGGTGCAGGAGTTGATGTTCTTGCTGTTGCATAGCCACCACCTGCAAGTATCATAGCATCTATTACAAATGACCCAGCACCAGCCATTAATTCTTTGACTGTTGCCTGCAGATTATCTACAAAATCAAGCTGAACTGCTGTACCTGCTGCATTCGCATCACTTACTATTGTTGCGACCAATGCTGTTACCATGCATAATGTCAGCGCACTGTTTGCCAACTGATTTTGCTTTGTTGATATTCCTTTAGATTTGTGACTGTTTATTTTGTTTAGTGGTTTTTTCATGGTTAGTATCTCCTGTTGTTAATTGTTGATTGTTGATTGAATAATTTAAATTTACTTTTTTCTTTCCATTACTACTTATTGTTTTGTGGTGATTTTTTTATTGATTCTGATTCCGTATTTGAAGAAGCATCTGAATTATTATTCTCTTTTTTGTCCTTCACTCCATATTGAGAAATAAACCAACTCGTGGCTTTTTCAGTATACTGCTCTCTCAGATTTTCTAGGGTTATTTGCTTTGCTAGCAAACGCTTATTGTCTTCACTCACTTTTTTGCAAATTTCTCCCACACCTCTCTTATCGTCTTAGCCCATAGCTTGTTACCCTCGCTTTCTTCAGTATTTTTAAAAGCAATTTCTTCCTTCTTTTTTGATGCTTTTACTTTATTTTTCATCTCTTCCTCAAGACTCTCTATTGAGAGATTCCCATTACCAAAATCTAAACATAACCCAAAATATGTAGTTAAAACTGCAACCTATTTTGCTCATAGTCGCTTTGGAATTTCAATAAAGTTGCATAGGAATCTTTATTTTCTGATTCACTAGATTTATTTACAGATTCATTGCTTTTATTTGGCTCAATTTTATTTTTATTAGGTATGAAGGGATAAAAAAAACCTCCGCTTCCCGCAAAACTTACATTGCTAACCCCAAGAAAGCCTATAATCGATAGTGTGTTACTAATTTATTCATATTTATTGCCTATTTTTATTGTTATAAATCTTCATGATTGACTGGACATAACTGTGTCATTTCATTTTCTATTTCTTTTGCGAATGCTGCACACTCCTCGCCTATTGTGGCATCTTTCATTTTAAGGCATTCTTTTTTGCTGTCTGCATGTGTAATAAAATTATCTAGCTTCTGGCTACTTAAGGACAACATTGCAGTTAACTCCTGCTCATAATCTACTGTCGGATCAGTATCCTTATGACATTTATCCTTGTATAAAATAAATAAATACATGATAAGATTATTTTTCGCCTCTACTTCCTCATTGCTTGCAAGATCAATCTTAAATGACTGCAGCTTCTTTACTTTCTCAAGCAATCCTTCTTCATCAGGTCTGTGATATTTGACATTTGTAGACAGCGGTAACTCAAATGCTATTTTGTACCAATCTAATATATTGCCTATATTGCACGCTACTTTCGGTGTTAACTCTATTGCTTCACCAGCTATCGCCTCCCCTAGCTCTTTAATTTTTTCTATT
>CAXIWF010001582.1:0-27841 GCA_964036045.1 Eutreptiella sp. 'Long Island Sound 2002' | reverse complement strand
CGTCCCTGGGCCCCTGCGAAGCGGCCCCGCCTCGACACCCCCTTCGGTGCCCCCCCCCCCCCCCCCCCCCCCAGCGCAAACACAACTCGCCAGACCAGACGGGGGGTTCATCTGTCAGGCAGTCCATTCGTTCCGCGCCACCGCCCACGCAAGTCTGCGGCATCGTTCGACATCCGCAGCATCCTGCACCCCTGCACATCCTTCAGCCCCCCACCCAACCCCCCGCCCCGCCACAGCCCTCTCCCAGCAACACAGCAGTGTTGTCGTATGTGTGAGCCTGAGGATGGAGGACACGGGGTGCAATGAAAGCAAGGGGCACGGCTAAGCTGAGAAGGCCGGCAGTCGCTGCCCCGGGACCCTGGATCGACAGAGGCAAAGGAAAAAAAAACAGAAGCATTGGGTGCACCGAGGGCAGAGAAAGGGTCCGCATCAAATGAAGGCCTTGGAGATTAGCTCAGAGGCATGCGGGCACACCAAGCGCACATCCGACACACCCATACACACGTACATGCACACATGCAACCACTTCGATGCTCTGCAGCTCGTTGTACGATACCTCTGAACCTGTCCCCATGATGCCTACACCCGTCTCTAACTAGAGATGTCTGTTGGCCGACACTTCTTGGGCACCCCAAGTGGGGACGTCAGCCCACAAACAAGTTGATGCTGTAAGAAGATTAGAAAAAGGCACAGCGAGTCCCATCCGGCCCCGGGCCGGGCCCTCAGGGCAGGGCAGGGGCCCGCGGCCCTCACTGCGCGCAGGAGACGGGGATGTGTGGCGGTGGGTCAGCAAGCCGAGCCCCGATGGACGGGACCCCCAATCCACCGCCGCCCCCAAAAACCGTTTCCCCGGCGGTCCGCCACATTTCTGAATCAGTTTTGTGTTGCAAGTCCGAATCCGTGACGACCCCCGATCCGTGTCCGGCCGCAGGAGGGGATGGGGGGCATGTCCTGCCGCCGGAGGCGGTGGGGGGCATCTTCGGCCGCCAGAGGCGGTGGAGGGCATGTCCAGCCGGACAGGGTGGGGGGCCCCTCCCGCGTTTGGCCAGTGGGCGTCCCCTCCAAAAAAAGAGAACAGCAGCCGCCGCTGCCAAGGCCTTTTGAGGCAACCCTCCGTGCGCCTGACCCGGGCTGGTCCACTGGGTACCTCGCAGGCAGACGCCGCAAGGCATCCGCACCGCAGCCGCCGTGGCGATGGGCGTCGGTGAGCGGCATATATTCCGTTCATTCCGTCGGTGAGTGCGGTGCCCTCATTGTTACAAAGGGCACTGGGGAATATCACTGGAAAAATGGGGAAACTGGGGCTGTGAAAAATGGGGGTATTCCGTCCCATTCTCGTCCCTTTTCTTTTGTCCCATTTTCCTCAACTTCATCCCGCCACAACCCTCCACAACCCACATCCCGTGTGCTATGCCTGATCCCCCCCCCCATTTCTCCATTTTCCAGACTCCAAAATCCCGGTTCGGTGGGCCGCTCCGGGCGGGTGGTGGGGTGGTCGATACAACCCTCTGGCTCGAGCCCCCCCCCCAAAGGCCCAAAATCATACCGAGACTGACCCCCGCGCCCCGGAGGTGACCCAGACCCAAAATTGGGCAAAAAAACGAAAATGGCATTTTTGGAATCAGCGCGTCAAGGGGGTTCAGAAAAGTCAGCACTTCCCATATGTTTGGTAAAAAAAGTGTTAATGCCAAAATAATTTTCGCCGCTTTTGGCGCCAGAGTACATAAGCATTGATTCATGGCCCTGGTGCAGTGCGCCGCGGTGCCTTGAAGCCGCATGCGGCTGATCCGTTGCCCGTCGCCCGCGCGTTGCGGTACCGCAGGTCTGCGTGACAACGACTTTGGCGGCGGGCGCCGGAGGCATCACGACGGTGCTCATGAGCCGCATGTTCATGGGGCACTTCGACGTGAACTACATGATGAACGGCATTCTCGGGGGCCTGGTCTCCGTCACGGCGCCGTGCTCCGTCGTCGAGCCCTGGGCCGCCGCGGTCATCGGGACCATCGGGGGCGTCATCTTCTACGGCTTCTCCCGCCTGCTCCTGAAGCTGAAGATCGATGACGTGCTGTGCGCCTCCGGCGTGCACGGCGCCTGCGGGGTCTGGGGCGTGATCGCCGTGGGGCTGTTCGCCACGAAGGAGAACCTGGTCGCCGCCTACGGGGCCACGGACCCGACGGTGTACGGCCTCTTCTACGGCGGCGGCGGGGAGCAGTTGGGGGTGCAGCTGCTGGGCGTCGTGGCCATTCTGGTGTGGGTGGGCGCGCTGTCCGCCCTCGTGTTCGGGGCGCTGAGGGTGACCGGGCAGCTGCGGGTCAGGGCCGAGGAGGAGGACATTGGCCTGGACCGGTCGGAGCACGGCGGGGGGGCCTTCCAGCTCATGTCCCCCCGCGTCACGCCGGCCCCGCATCCGTTGAAGGAGGGCCCGGGCGGCGACGCGTCGGAGGAGGAGGCCCCGGCCGCCCCCGTCGTCGTGCAGGACGTGTGAGGGACGCCCCCTCGAGGCCCGGGTTTTGTGTAAGTCCCCTACGAACGGCCGGCGCGGACACCCGCGGCGCCCGGGCGCCCAGGCCCCTGCGGTGGCCTTCCCTGTTTTTCTGTGCACGTTCCCGTGCCGCCCCGTCGCATGTTTCTCACTCCCCCTTTTTCCCGTCGTAATGGCGACCGTCCTGCCCTGTTTTGGGGTGCGGCCTGTGCCTTCATGTGTACGAATAGATTCGTCACTCAGGCAGACGTGTTGCCTGCGGAAGCGTTTTTGTTTTAGACCAAACGCCCTCATTTCTGCGTTCGTGGGGTTTCCCACTCGCAGATCAATGGGCCGTCCCCTGTTCATTAGCCTTGTCATTTGCACATGACCCCTTACACCCTCTGCGCAGGTCCGCCTGTGCATCAGATGGCCCGCGGTCTCTCAGTCTCACAGGTCAGTCTTCGGTAGATGTGTTATCATTCATCTGCGCCACGGCTCGATTGCCTTGGCCATGCTTGGAGTACCCAAAATGTCCGTGGGAGTGAGTTTGCCTCACTTCACCTCTCCAAATAGCAATGGCGGTCAGATTGGACCCCCCCCCCCCCCGGGCACTCACGCTGACACTCAAAAATATATATATATATATATAGAATGTGTCACGCGTGTACACTCGTGACACTTGTCAACAGTCATGCGACACTTCCCTCTCACCATCTGCTGCGGTTTGGCATTGGCAGGCGTCAGAAGAGGGGGTTGCCGCCCTTAATGCTTGTCCGTCCCAAACCCGTAGCATTGGGGAGTGCACACCCCGTTTCCTGCTTTGCCTGGGAGGCCCATCTGCTGTGTTTGTTGTGACCCGTTGTGTGAATGAAGGGGCCCTCTAGCCCTCCTCGCATGCAGATGGAGTGCATGGAGTGGTTGGCGGCACGAACAGTGGCATGAAGTGTGCATCTGCTCTGCCTCGTTCTATTTTGGTATTATCTGTACAACATCTGCAGTCGTAGGTCAGAGCGCTGGACACGTAAGCCTCTGTACCTTGCGCTCAGCTTTTCAGTGTGGTTTCGTCTCCATGTGCACCGCTTCTATGTCAACTTGGATTCCATTGACCCTGTGAGGGGATTGCCCACAGGGGGTGTCTGTCACCCAACCCTCACCACATCCTCACCCAACCCACACCCAACCCACACCCAACCCTCACCCAACCCTCACCACGACGTAAAATGACCGAAATTGGTAAGGGGCCCAACAACGCAATAACTGACCGAAATGACAGAAATTGGTAAGGGGTTTTTCGCCCTGGGCGGCCGAAATTGGTTGGTTTTTCTGTTGCCCAGGGGGCAAGCCAACCTGCATTTGGGGGGGGGGGCTAGATAACCTGGAAAAATGTACGGGCTCACAAGGTTTACTGTTCAGCCCATTCTCTCTTCCAAGTTTCCGTGTCTGTGTGTTAGCATTTGATTTGTCTTGTCAAAGGCTCCTGGCCGCAAAACTGTTGCGTAGAAATGCTGCCAAATTAGATGCCAAGTTGCATCTTGGCACCGGCAATGGAATTGAGTTAAAACAAATACCCATTTGCAGGTTCAGTTTTGAGAAAAAGACGCATCTTGTGATGGCCAGGGGGGTCTTTTAGGAACTAGATTTCTTTCGTTAAGGACCGCCCCAAGGGACCACCAAACGCCAGCCAGCAACCGCCACCAACCGCCAACCGCTAGCGGCAACCACCCACCAACTGCCAACCACTGCCGACCGCCACCAACCACCAATCACCAACCACCAACCGCCGCCAACCACCACCAACCGCCAGTCGCCAATCGCCAATCACCACCAACCATTGTTGAGCATATGATCTACACGCTGTCTTTTTGCAAAAAATGCCGTTCAAGAACCCTTTACGTTTTCCTCTTGGGGACTCCCCTGGCAATGGCATGGGCTCCGGGACCCATTTTGCGACCTGAATATCTCACAACTGGTGGCGGTTGCAGCATCTATGCAACGTGCTCACTGCGACCTAAGGTGGCCCCCTTTGGGCAAGCGGCGAAGCCCCGTCCCAAGGGTGGCAGCCCTTTGCATTGCTGAGGGGGCAAGCCACCCTCATTTCGGCCGGGTTAAACACCTCCATAGCACCAGAAGTGGCTACTCGCTAAAGTACGGCTGCGTGGTCACCCCAAACGGCCATCTCTCTTTGCCGCACGTGCGCCGCGTTAGGTGCTCCCCCCGAGGAATGCAGACATAGCACAGTGGCTCCCATCAATACAGGGAAGGGAACGTTTTGGAAGGGGGGGATTTCGCAGTTAAGAAAAGTGCTGAAATTTTCCCTTGGCGAAATTTTCGCGGCATGTGACCAACAAATTCACTGCAGATTCAGATGCAGGGTGTGCAGCAGTGTACTCGGCGCAGGGAAGGTACAAAGATGTAAAGATGTGTTTGTTTGCAACGCGTGGTGGTTGTGTGACTGGGATGCATCGGAATGCCGTGTTATCCAGGATTGTAAAGGTGCCCGCTTCGAAATGAGAGGAACTTTCCAGAGCCAACCAGGAAGCACCACCACCACCACAACAACAACAACAAGCTACGGGATTGTTGGAGGTGGCAAAATTTTCCTTTTCTGAAAGTTTCGCTTTCCGAAACTTTTCCCTGGCAAACTTGCCCCCCCGCCCCCCCATATTTGAAGTTTTCCATTTGTTGGCAGTGCGGTGGCGCTCGCAGGAATGCCGGGCTCAGTAGGTATTGAGCCGGATTGCGTACACTATCTTCACGTGCAAAGGGTCTTCCCCAAGGGAGATGAACAGCCACGCCGGGCCCGGCGCATTCGCCGCAAGCATAGCATGTAGCGCAGGTACTGCCCTTTTGCCCCACCGGAAAGTCTGGTCACAGTGGTGGGGTCATGCAGTTGAATCGAAAACAAATTGCCAAGGGGCCCAGTGCGACGATTGTGCGTACACTTTTCATGGTTGGAAAGCCAGACAAGGCCAATAAGCAAAGAGGCGTGACATTCATCTCTATGGCCAAAGTAGTGTGCCCTTTTCGGTCCCAGTGACATGCAAACGGGATTGGGACACGGGGCCGTGCTTTGTAGTGGTCCGGCCACTAGACACAACTATGGCGGACGGTTTGTGCGCAAAATTGCACAAGCAGAAAGCCAAAGACAAGGCCAAGCGGCCAATAAGAAGTTTGGAGAATGTGAACAATAGCGCCGCCACAGGTGTCCAAAAATTCTTTTGCATTGTGCAGCAGCATCACCTATGGTTAACACATTCTTTTGGAGCACTTCTACGTGAAGTGTCCAGGTACGCGGGCTGTGGCACGTAGTTGCAGGATGTCTACACACTTCATTTTGCTCCAACCGCTTTTGTTTCCCTCCAACAATCCATCGACCTATGTATGTTGTAATAAGTGTAATTTTTTTTCTTGTAGCAAATGCTTGCAATGAAAAAATTGTCACGCCGTGAGACTTTTTTGCGATAATTATGTGTAAACACGTACTCGCATCTACCGCAAAAATTTATTCCGCAACCTAAGAATTTTTTTGGACTCACGTCTATCAAAATCAAAGTGACATCCCTTGGCAATATTTCTATACTTACGTTTGCCGCAAAAATGTTTGCAAAAGAATTACACCACTTTACCGCAAAGCAACACACAACATTTGATTTTTCCAAACCAAAAAGCCACAAGCATGTAGCCAATGTGCCACTTCTGACTTTGTTACCCGCTTTGAAGGGTTAGGGACCCCCCACGTGGCACAGGTTCTGTAGCCAGTACGCCCACTTGTGGGCCAGTTGTGGTTCTATGCCCAGCTTTGAAGCGTTACGGACCCCCTATACGGTAGGGATTATGTCACCACCCGGCCCACTTGTGGTACGATGTTGTTTTTGTCCCCGGCTCTGAAGTCTTTGGGGCCCGCTCGGAGGGCAAGGGTTATGGGGGAGTACCAGCGCGCCGGGCATCTTTTCTTGACCATTCTGCACCCATGCCTATTTTTACACCCACCCACCCCTCATCAAACCATCTACCCCCAGGAACACAGGAGTGGTATAGCCCTTTTTGACCTTGTCCCGTTCCATTGCCTGAGGAAGGGGTTATGTAGCCAATTCGATCTTTCTTGGGCCCCGAGAAGGCAGGAATGATGTAGCCAATCCGCCCATTTTAGGGCCCCGAAAGGGTAAGGATGATATAGCCAATTCTGATTTTGTCCCCTTTTATTGAGTACCCCAAGAAAGCAAGGCTTAGGTGGCCAATTCTGATTTTGTGCCCATGTGGAGACTCCCAAGAAGGCAAGGGTGATGCAGCCCTATTGCACGCATGTGGGCATGGGTTGAATTGCCACTGCTGAGGAACAAAGGAAACCGAAGTACATACTGCAAGGGCAACTTGGCCACCCCGGAGGATGACGGAGATGATGGAGTAGAAGTGTGCGTGTTTTGTTGTCATAAGCGCTCCACCATCACAGGTGGTGGGGAGTGTAAGGAGCACTATTGTCCTAGATGTATTGACACCCACACTTGTGAGAATGATGTTATATGTGAAGCACTTTTTGAGTGCCATTTTGTATTGTTGAACTCTCATATTTGGGCTTGTGCAACGCGATTTGCAAAGAAGTTTTGCGTTGCAATGCAGTCCACTCGGAGGAGGATTTCCCAACGTGACGATGAACTTTGCGCGAAAGCCAGGATTCTTCCTACAAAGTAGATTTTGGAACCGGTTATCGGCGAAAATTGATAGTTACTCTTAAAACAATTGGCACAACCGGTCATTTTGAAAACTAATTTAAACCGGCGTCCGGGAATTTTTGCAAATTTTGAGGTTTTTTTAAGCAATACCTTTTGTCCTATTTTTGCACTAAAAAGAAGCTTTGGCGGCAATGAAAGATGGTCGATGGCCAAATACAACTTGCGAAGTAGTTTTGACCACTGCTCTCCGATTTATCGGCTATCTTCTCGGGGAAGGCAAAATTTTGGTTAATGAAGGGCAATTAATCGGAAAATTTGGTTATTTTGAAAACCATTAATCGACAAAACCGGTGAAAATGATCATAAACAACCGATTATTTTCAAAACTAGCAGGTTCTAAACCTTACTGCAAAGGTAGCGCGCCGTGTGGACCTTCCCTCTATGAAGCCACCCGGCCCACTTGTGGGCCACTTCCATTTTGTCCCCCGTTGTGATTTAGCGAGCCCCCAAATAGTAAGAAGTATGTAGCCATTACGGCCACTTGTGGGCCACCGCTGATAGACTCTGATTTTGTCTCCCCCCTTTGAAGCGTTGGGAACCCCCTCACATGGCAGGGATTATGGCGCCACCTAGCGCACGTTTGGGCCACTGCTGATTTTTTCTCCGGCTCTGAAGCGTTGGGAACACCCGAAACAGCAAAGGTTATGCAGCCACTAGGCCCATTCCTGGGCCACTGCTGCTTTTGGCCCCCACTTTTGAAACGTTGCGGACCCACTCAGGCAGCAAGCGGTATGTCGCCACAAAGCCTACTAGACGGCAGGCTTATGTAGTGCATAGCTACCAAGCCTATTTATGGACCACTGCTGATTTTATCACCCGCTTTGGAGCGTTTGGGACCCCCCAAGTGGCACAGTTTACATTCTCTTCACGCCAAAGGCTCCAAGTTTTGTCGACTTTGTGTTGAGGATTGTTCGTGCCCATCGCGCTCCGCGGGTCATACAACCGCCTGGTGATGATTGGCTGAGTTTCCTTGCCCCCATGAGTCCCCCATTAGCACCCAAGTTGAAGGTGCAATTTTAGGGATCGGAGAGAATGTTCAAACCACTCAAGCCAAAGGCAAAGGCAAGGTTAACAAAGGCTAAAAAAGGCAAGGATGCCTCCTGCGAGCAAAGCGTGGAAGGCCCGGAGGCCAAGGCCGAGCCATCTATGGCAACTCTTGCCATAGAGTATGGCAACTCTTGCCATAGAGGAGGACACCTGTTCCAAGGTCCTCATCTGTGGGGAGTGGCGCAAGCTTGCGGATGGGTACCCCACAGATGTGTACGGCCAGCTGGGGCGTGACCAACAGTTCAATAATAAGCGGGTTGTAATTGGCACAAAATGAGGCTCAAGAAAAGATTCATGACAGGGCCATGGCCAACATCAGTGTGCCGGCACTGGGAACAAAATCAAGCTCAAGAAAAGAGTCGTGACAGGGCCATAGCCAACATCACTGCCACCATTATAGGCCACCAAGGCACCAAGATGGTGCCAATATAGTAGCATGCTTATCCGGTCCACCGTTGGTACACCAAAGAGGCAGAGGAAATTTTAGTGAAAAGAAGAACCTACAAAGCATGCACCCACTACAAATAGTTGTCGAAGGCACGCTTGCGGATGAGGTCATTTTTGTATAAATGGACCCGGGCTTTGCACGAGGAGTAGTGTTCAACTAACAAGCCACACACAACTTACGTACCAGCTACTTCATATGATACTATGCTTTGTGGACTCAGTGTTGCATTGTTCAGGTCAAACCGGCAATTGTACATATTGCGCACATATTGCCAAAAAATTGCATTTTTTTTTCAGCCTTTCCTTTTTTTTTATCTAATTTACACGGCTTGCCGGGAAAAATTACACCATTTTGGCGCAAAAAAATTAGATTGTTTTTTATAGTTTACGCAGGTTACCGCAACAAAAGAGTTACACGCATTTACTGCAAAGGAAAATCACCCAACTTGACGATTTATTTGTACATGAGTTACATGTTTTACTGTCGACCTCTTGTAACCGCCAAACCTTGACCCTCCGCCCCATCTTGAGGGATCTGTTGTTGCCTTCCCAAGCCTAATCTCAACCCACCAGCACCCAACAACATTCACTCTTTGGCCAAGGAGCATTCGGGCCAGTTTGGGGAGTTAGTGTCCGGTCAAAGATACATTGTTGCCGGGAGAGAGCCAAGCAAAAATCTACTTGTACTGAAGCGATTTAGTAAATGCCCCCCAAACTGCGTTTACAACCTCTAGCAACCGCATTTGCAACCACGTTTGTAATGCCACTTCAGCCTCTTGCATTCCCAAACCCATCCCTGATTGCCCCTTCAGGTCCTGGTCGGTGCGTGCCCTTTTGCGGTATAGGCCCACTGGTGATGGGTGTGCGGCGCGCTCTTTTCTTCGGTGATGACGGGGAAAGGGGGAACCCCCTCCCCATGGCCTTCCTTTTGTTGATCGGGTGTGTATGTGCCCCGGGCTGCTCCCTGGCCTGGTTGGTGCCTACCCAACCTTCCTGGCCGGCTTGTTTCATGATGATCCGTGTTTATTAAAGGAAAACATGGCTAAAACACAGGCTTCCAAGTGGTGATCTCCCCACCACAGCAGGAAACAACATAGTAAAATCGAGCAACAATGTTCCAACCAATCCTTCAACACCCATTGTTTGACATGCTACATATCATCACCTTTCATTCAACTTGAGAACCAGGAACAGCTCCTCACACAACGAAAGGTGGCCTTAGCAACCATGGCACAATATGCCTGGGCAGTGCACGTAACACATGTGACATGTCGGCTGTGGGAATGCCACGGACACAGGGGCAAATGCAGAGCGCCTGTCACTGTGCAACATCAGAACTAAGCAATTATTGATAACGTCGCTACCATCAGCAGGCAATGGACAAGTGGGTGAATGGAAGGAATGCGAAGCAGAGCAGCAGCAAAAATTGCCAGCGTCTCGGGGATGACCAAAGGGCTAGTGCAAAGCATGCAGTGCGAGCCAAACCCCAGCTGCTTGTGAACCCCTAGCCCCCATGCACACACCTACCATCGCTCCAGTACCATGTGAAGGCACTTCAGCGAACAGCAGGTGCATCCCCTGCAGGGCTGTGTTTGTTCAAAATCTAAACCTCTCCCTCCTTGGACAACCATGTGAGATGTTGGGCATGGTTGACAGGAGATCTTTCACAGCCCAGCAACTTGGCAACCAAGCTCCAAACTGGCGGCATTGTAACTCACTGAGGCATGCCGTGCAGACAGTCCTGCATGAATCGCAAATCTCGCGGGGCGAGGGGGCGCAAGGGGGGGTTCTCCAGTGCAGACAAATGCCTGAAAACATCTCATTAGAAAGCGGTGTGCCTCGCAAACAAAGCAGTCCTGCAAATCGCTTGCGGGTTGCTTCACCCAAAAGGGTTGCATATATGCGGCCTGTGGCAGTCAAACTGGATTGACAGGCGAACGGCACTAGTTTGAAAGTTGCAATTAGACAGAACGCATCCCGTACAAAGACTAAGTGCGCACTGCCCTTGCCCGTGCACAGCCAGGGACTGTGCACGGCCATGGGCGGTAGAGTGCCTCGCAAAACTTCAAACTCAAACTCAAAATTCGAACTGTGTGCACGGCGCAAGACTCGCCAGCTCCTGTTGGCATGGGTGTATGGCACTGACGAGAGTTAGCCCTCTGTCGGCAAAACAATCATGCATTTGTTAATCGCAGATGAGAAGGAATGCTTGATTACAACAGCATGACAACAGTAGCCAGACGCGGGCGATGTATCAAACTGAACCCGCAATTCTCACGTAAGGGGCAGACACCGCAACTCAGACCTTCTCGACAGTGAGGATGCAGTGACAATAATCCATCCCATGATCCGCAGGGCTTTTCGCAACGTCCTGGGCATACCGCTCAAACAGCTCATCCACCAAGGCGCTCTTCTCAGCAGGGGATCTTGAGTCGCTGAGGCCACCCAAGTACGTGGCATTGCTCCACGTTCGAGTGGTCAACACGAAGTCCCGGGCGTAGGTGATAGCGTCTTGCTGGGGATTTGCGATCCAACTGGCCCGATATGGGCAGGGGGTGACTCTCGTGAAACTGTTCACCAGGCGCAACCCAGCCTTGTACACCTCACTGTTGGGGTCCTTCAGCGGGGCTTCAGTCTCCTCGGGCGTGCGGTAGTAGTTCGGGAAGTTGGTGTTGGCCAGCTCCTCCATGGTGATGCGCCCCTCCTTCGCCATGGCGATCCAGTGGTCCCGCTTGGTGTCGTACATCGTGCGCTTCAGGTTCTTGCTGCGGCCCAGGCACTGCCCGTCCGCATCGATGCAGAAGTTCACAATCACCAGCCGGCCCCCGACCGCCAACTCCCTCGCCCGGTGCAGCAGGATGTTGCTCCAATCCTTGGCGGCCTGTTCCTTGAATGGCAGCAGCAGGGGGTCATCAGCGGGCAGCTGGCTGTGGTGGATGTTCTCGGGGCCAAGCTTGCCCGGGAGGGCAGACAGCCAATGCATGCACGTGGCGGCAAAGCCCACGTGAAGGCTGTTGTCCGGCAGGGTTTGGTGGTGGAAGGACCTTCCCACCGCGGCCACGTAGACCCCCCGGGGGTGCTCCTGCATGTACGTCTGGTCGCTCCCCGGGACCTTCAGCTGCCCCAGCGCATGGTAGAACACGGACTTCCACTCGTTGCCGGGTTGATCCTCATAAAAGACCCACACATCCCGGTCAGCCTGCTGGTCCTTGCACTTCTTCACCAGCTTATTGAACAGCGGGATACTTGTGCCACCATCGGCAGTCCCATAGTCGCAGAAGGTGACGGGCCCGCCTCCTGGAATCTTGGCGAGCACCGCATCCGTGGTTTTCATCATCAAATCCGTGTTCAGATTGATCACGTCAAAGCAGCCTCGCGTGGACAACGAGTACAGCCCAGCTCCATCCTCTCCGAGTGGCGTGTGCAGCTGTACGGCGGTCATTGTATTGCTTGTTAAGAAATCTGGATGGAAAACGATGAAACCCCCGCACCAGAGCACAATATGCCCCAAACCCCGCCCAACCTACAAGGACACACAACGACTGTATTCTCTCTCACCTACTTTACACATTCACGGCCAAAGATCAGCGATGGTACCAAGCTGCTGAGGGTACACTTCAATGGAGGCTTAGGCACAGTGTTGTATGTTCCTCTTCGAATATTGGTGAATTTGTATTGCATGTCAACAGGACTATCAATATCACTGGCACTGTCACTGTAGGTGACCCCCAATGTTGACGGCAAATTTTCGCCATAACAAAATTCCTCCCTCTGCACAGACTTTGTCTTATGCTTGCTTCTTGTGTTTGGCTAAAGCGGCAGCTGCAGCCTTCAACTATGTCTGGACGGCATCAGATGAGACAGAAATCCATTAGACAAGGGGGGAAATTTTGCCGGCGCACGCCATGGGCGCTACTTTTGTATTCAGTATCCTAGCTTTGGCCCCAGTCTTGGGCTTGGGTTTGGGCCTGGGTTTCGAAGGTGTCGGTTGGGGTTGTGGTTTGGGCTGCGGTTCAGAAGTAGAGCTTGAGCTGGAAATAGAAGAAGAACTAGAACTCGGACCCCAATTGGCACTTGGGTCAAACGAGCACCCTCCCCCATCGCTCTTACTTTTACTTGAAAATTCTCATTCCGGTTTGCTTCAATGACGACGTGTAGCCCTGCAAACTTCTGTTGAGGAATTTTTCTGCGCACAAATATTCTTGTTTCTTGTTATAATGAAATGCACAGTGACCCATGCAATTTCCGGTTCCTTGCACTGGCAATGATTCAATGGCCCATGGGAGCTCTGTGCACTGCTTTCTGGTGTGATACAGCTTTCTGGCCGGAACCCTGAATCCTAAAGCAAAACACAACCAACAAGAAAGGCGGCACCAACAAAGACGGACAGCCGGAGAGGTTGCATGCACTTGCGACTTCAATATTGCATCCACACCCTACTTCATGTTTGTGCCCCGTGGCAGATTCCGAACATCACATAGCTTCTTCCCCTGTCAAGGACAGGGGTCAAGAGTGACATAGAAGGAGCCACTTTGTTTTCCTACCTTGAGTATACCCGTCGTGCGCTCTTGGATCGCCACGACCCTACTTGTACCCCATCATCTCACCAATGACACGTCCTCTTGGCCTGGGGGACTCCCGTGGGGGAGCCCGGGGATGCCCTAATTTGTCCCGATATCTTCCTAGTGATGCATGGCCACTTGGCCACCAACGTCAGGGGCACATTTTCTCCTTGTGCTTCGTCGAGCCTCCGCAAGTTCTTTTCAATGAGTGTGTCTCTCAAACCCAGCAAATGGTAAGACAAATTCACCTCGTTTTCCCAACCGCAGGATGTCCATGACATGTGCTGCAACCACTTGCCCACCCTCCTCTACCCACTACCGCCATAATGCCTTGCCTTGAGGACATCTTGGCACCCCGTGTTTTGTACATCTTGTGCTACTTATAACATCCTTTCAATTTGATACCTCTTTCAAGGGGCGGACAATTACACATCTCAATTGCACATTTGTATGGCAGAACCTACACTATCGGCCTTGCCCTCTTGACTCCAGCACTGAAACGGATCATGGGGCAGACAAAGCGCTAGGTGTGTTTGCAGGGCCAACAAATCCTCAAAACATCTTCTGCAGTAATATAGTGAAGCGACGAGACTAATACACAGTGTGGCATGATGATGCACCGTTGTGTTGGAGTAGAGTTGTGGGGTGCAATGCCACGGAGAAGCAACAGAGGGTAACGCCGCAATCATGGTATAATGATGAACGTAGGAATCCCACTTCATGGCACTATACGTGTAGTGCCACCGGGGCTGCTGGTGCAACAGAGGGCAATGTGGGCATGCCGCGATACTGAGGACTGAAGATTGCTTCTGCTTGCCCGGCGGAATGCAACCCAAGATGCAATGAATAAAACAGGGAATACCGCCACCGCGCACACTGCGTCAAGTGTTGGAACAAACGATGGTAAAATGGCCAATCCTTGGAACCCGTGGAATAGGAGTACCCCTCTTGTAATAGGTACACAAAAGTCCCAAATTAAGAATTATAGTCCCTACGCCTACTGTAGCTTGGACAAGGCAATAGATGCCCAGGTTCAAAGAGAGAAGATTGCATGGTGAGCTGGTGCAAGAAAGGGAATATAGTGCACAATATCCCCAAAATCAGAGCTACCTCCCCACCCCCACCCTTGAAATATCCCCCGCTAGCGCGTGACGGTCTCCCTCCTGCGGGGGGGAGACGGTCGCCAAGTGATGGTCTTCCCCCGAAGGGGGGGGGGGGATTGCAAGGGTATTCCAACGCAAACCGTGGTACCCTCCACTGATGCAAGCAAACAGAACACAACAAGCACCTTTTGCATTGATGCTCTGCCAAAATGATTCATGAAACACCATGCCCTTTGTCAAAGGAATCCGCTTGACACGCTTGTGGATGATCCAACGCCGCAAGCGCCCCTAAGTCTTGTGGTATTGTGACCGCTTCCCCGCATGGAAACTCTTGTTGGCAGAATTGCGGCCCATTTGGTGAAGGCCCCACAACAGTGGCCAATACATGTGCACCAAGTGTGCGTGAGTGGTACCCTACACGGTCACTGGGAGAAAACATCTTGGGTCTGAAAAAGGGACACAACACCCGGTACACCGCCTTTGGAGAGGGAATAACACGGAATACACACAGGTGACCGATTTGAAGTAATGGGAAAGCAATGCAAGAACGTGTGTGTGACAGATGGGGAACACAAACCACTGCAATAGATATTGCCTAGCAAAACAGTGTAGTGACAGTCTCCCCCCCCCCCCGGGGGTGGGGGGACTACAAAGGGGGGGGGGATTTCAGGGGGGGGGGGGGTGAATTGGGCAAACACTCACAACAAATATGTCTATGACCATATGTAATTGGCAAATTTGTCACTGAACCCATGTCTTATACAGCTGCACCACATTGGTACTGAATCAAATTAGGTCCCAAATTAATACGGTCCCTACACCCGCTGTAGCTTAGACAAGGGCGTAGCTATTACACGGGGGGGGGGGGGGGACCTGGAGGCTTCCAGGCTGTTTGTTGTTAATTTCTACAAAGTTGTGGAAGAAAATGCCTGGATGCTCCTGGATGCTTGCTGTTTGTTATTGAAAACTTTTTGTGTTTGCCACTCGGTTACTGCTAATTCCCGGCGGCTTCTTGATGGTTGTTAATCATTCTTGAGGCCTTGTGGATGGTCACTGTTATTTCGCAGTGGCTGTTGGATGGTTGCTACCAAGTCCTGGTACCTTCAAGACGGTTGCCAGTAACTCTTAGCGGCTTCTGTAGGGTTGCTATTAAACCCCTGGTGGCTTCCTGATGGCTGCTGGCAATTCTCGGTGGCTTCTCCACGGTTGCTAGTAATGCCGGGTGGATTGCGGATGGCTGATGCTATTTCCTGGCAGTTTCTGCATGGTTGCCGTAACCCCAACTCAAGGGGTCACACAACAACACGTGGATTGAGAGTCCCTAACCCCAACTCAAGGGGTCACACAACAAAGCGTGGATTGCGAGTCCCTAACCCCAACTCAAGGGGTCACACAACAAAGCGTGGATTGCGAGTCCCTAACCCCAACTCAAGGGGTCACACAACAAAGCGTGGATTGCGAGTCCCTAACCCCAACTCAAGGGGTCACACAACAAAGCGTGGATTGCAAGTTCCTAACCCCAACTCAAGGGGTCACACAACAAAGCGTGGATTGCGAGTCCCTAACCCCAACTCAAGGGGTCACACAACAAAGCGTGGATTGCAAGTCCCTAACCCCAACTCAAGGGGTCACACAACAAAGCGTGGATTGCGAGTCCCTAACCCCAACTCAAGGGGTCACACAACGAAGCGTGGATTGCGAGTCCCTAACCCCAACTCAAGGGGTCACACAACAAAGCTTGGATTGCAAGTTCCTAACCCCAACTCCAGGGGTCATACAACGAAGCGTGGATCGCGAGTCCCTAAATCCTTTAATCCTTCAAGGCTTCTGATGCTCTACGGACACTTCGTCAACCGGAGCTTCTTCCACGGCAGCATCTTGAGGGTCCACAAGATCTCCCTCTGGGGAGGGGGATGAACTGTGTACGCAAACTTTGATTTGGTAAGCAGGTGCCGTGGGGCGAGACACGCGTTGACCTTTGGCGTCATACTCGGTGGTCACATACTGCCCGCACTCAGACGCGGAGATGGCGGTGGCAGGCACCATATCACTATTTCACCGGGTGTAGGTGACAGTGATGCCCACAGGAGGACATGAAAGGGACATGGGTAATGCTGATGCACTTCCGTTCCAATGGGTGGGCATGGAACCACCCCACTGCACACACTGTGCACACACCACGAAAACTACCCCCCCCCCAAGGGACGACGCCCCCCCCACCCTTGGGGGGGGGGGGAGTCACCAAGATGGCGCTTCCCCCCCACCCCACCCCCTGGGGGGGGGGGGGGGCGGACACCACACAACAGGAATCTGAATTCTAGTGTACCCAATTACAATTTTTCTTCGGCGCCTTCGGCGCCTGTGATTTCCTGTTGATTTCTTATTGTTCATGGGCCAAGCGATCCCCCCCTCCCTCTGGGACCTGCATGCAGGTTGGTACGGCCCATGTCATTCTTCCACAAACCAGATGTCCCTTCAGTCGTCCCCAAGGTGCATGCACTTTATACGGGGGGATCCTTGCACTGCGCGCGCACTGCGCGCTACTTTTAGACTATGTTCCCCCCCGAAGAGCCCCCAGGCAAACCCCTTGGAAACGCCCTTAGAATTAGGTGACCCAAACTGCCCCAGCTCAAGAAAGTTGCAAACTACCTTCCCTTCACATAACACACATCATGCACAACTGGAAAAGCCATGAACAGCGCATTGGTCGCCACCCTCAAGAACACACAACTGTCTTTCTGTTCCCTTGTCAACTAAGTACACATTGAGAATACACAACTCGTGTGCACAACATGACACAGTTGCAGAATCAAAGAAATGTCACATTGTCACATGTGTGTGTGTCAATGCAATCCGTGCCATATTGCAGTTCACACTTGTCACACATGGACATCGAATTTCAGCGACAACACCATTCAAGTAAGAACGAACACGATGCACACTTGCCCACCAAGCCACCAGGTCACCATGATGCTCCTAGTATCAAAGCGTGGATTCAAAGATTGACCCGGTTTCCTCAATAGCACCGGAAAGTTGGGGCCCAAAAGAGGGCGGAAATGCTACGTCACCCCTGCATTCTCGGGGATCCCCAAACAAAGGGGGACAAAATCAGAAGTCAAAACGTACGCTAGGGGTCACCATGATGCCCCTAGGGGCCCCTAGTATCTCAAAGTATAGGTCTCTAGTACGGCCAGACGCCCAAATAGTTGCACTGCACGCACACTACGCTTAAGGCTCCCCCTACACGCCGTGCCAAACCCCCCCAAGCAGGCTTCCAAAAGTCGAGCCAGGACTGTCTTGCCAAACCACGGAAGCTCCGACTTGCCCCTTTGCTGATAAACCCATCACCACAACGGCACAAACAGCTGCACCAACCAACAACACCGAGGGTTATGCACGCAAGAGGGGGGGGGGGGGGGTGCCTCCTGCTCCCCTGCCATTGAAGCAATTGAAGCGAGAAGCTCTCGGACCAGGCATCAGCGTGAACAATACACGATACTCATCGAAGTTGGGGAGAGTGTGTTCCCAGTCCCTGATCGCCTTGGCCCTACGGCCCCGTTTCCTGAACGACCTTCATGACAAGTCCACCAACACAAGGGGCACTTGGACAACTCCCGGAATCAAAGGCCCAGGCAGAGCAATGCCGCGCTGGCCCCGCAAAGTGAATGCTCGGTCGAAAAGGGCCCCGCCACGTGTTTGAGCGCTGGCATGCGCATCGATGGTGCAGAGCCGTGCAGGCGGCGGGGGGGGGGGGGGGGGCTCTTCAGATGGGGGAGGCATGGGGACTGCATTCTCATGCACCGAGCGATTCACGGGGGAGCAGCGCACACGTGCGAGGACCAGGCCCACGCACGGAGTCCCGATGGCCCCGGGGCAGCGCGTGCCAACAAGACCGGGTTCGGAATCCCAGGGACAGGCCCCGTTCACCCGACCCCCCCGACGCCTTCCTGACATGTATGGCGTCCCGGACCCCGAAGGGGAGGGCCGGGCCGGGCCGGGCCCATCTCCGTTCGACCCACCGTCCCACGCCCCCACGCCGTTCCGGTGATGGCGGTGACGGTCGTGGCCACGATTTACTTCAAGTCACTGCACACCATCCCTGCCCCCCAGCGTCAGCATCTGCAGGCAGGCGGCATCCCAGTGGCATGTGGGCCACGCCGCACGGACCCGCCCACCGTCTTCCTGTCGCCGCCGCAAAGCGGAATTGTGCCCGGCAGACATGCCACGAGCATCTGGCAGGGAAACTGGTGCTCATTGGGAATCGGCCCCGTACCCAAGGCCCCTCAGTAATACCCGCCCCCCAGCACCACCAGAACTCAGTAGGAACGTGCTGCGTCGAGTGCGTGGCTCAGTAGGACCCTGCCCCATCCGATCATGTCTGAGCCGGCAGACGCTAGTGGTAAGTCTGGTGCCCGGGCGGGGGTCAAGGCCGCCAAGGAATGAATAAAGGAGCCTCCACGGTGGTGTTCAGGGGGGGTAGGGGGGGGGCGGTGCAAGAGACGGGCGGATGGGGTCTGAGAGGCCAGCGTATCCGCCGCACACCGCATTAGCGCCCCCCCCCAAAAGGAATGGAAACCCTCTCCATTCGTCTCCATTTGTGGTCAGACAGATCCGCGTTGTGGTCCGGAGTTGTCCTTGACTCTGACAAAAAGACAACCAAAGGCCTCCGGTACACTCAAACCCCCCGCAGAGCGCCGGCCGGGGGACAACACCTGCGGTTCATCATGGGCCAACCGCCGTCGGGGAACCGACTCCTGCCACCCATGGCCTCGGGCCGTCCTGAGTGAAGTAAGAGAAAGAGACGTCTCATTCCCCGGAGATGGCCCCGCATTGCCCATCCGGACAACAGCGCCGACCATCGCCAAAGGGACACGGCCTGACTGCGGCTTGAGGCAGTTGAGGGACCCCCGTGGCACCGCCCCGGGCCCTGGCACGAGAATCAGTGGCACAGCGGTCGCTGGTCAGCACTGAGGCTATGGGGCGATTGGGGGAGGGGGGGGGGGGGTCGTTTGGGGGGGCCTCAGGGGCTGGGGATGACCCCCCCCCTCCCGACCCGTGTTCTTCCCAACATCACTGAACAATGCCTTTGATCCCCGCATCCCCCCGAAGGAACACTGGGCTAGTGCACGCCTGCACAAGAGGCAGGCAGTACAAAGCGCAGAAAGAAAATGGCCACGTCAGTGGCCTACAAGACCAAAGGTACCGTTCTGTCACAAGAGTGAGACACGACGATGCCCGTGGGCTGGCCACGGAGGTCGCGAAGTTCAGCAACGGCGCAGCGGCACGCCCAGGACCACCCGCCCATCCCCCCCCAATCCCCCAAAGGGGGTTAGGGTATCCGCCTGACGGGGGGTCGGACAGACCCCCCAGGGCCCTCGCACGTCCGACCTGCGGCAAAGCCGAGGCAGGACATGCGGCGCGGGGGGAGGGGGGGAGGGCTGTGCACCAACATCGACGGCCCCGACAGACCTGTGGGGGGCCACAGCACGTCCAGGGCCGGCGTGTGAGGGGGGCCCCCCATCGGCCCTGCCCCCGTCCGTCGCACTGCACATGGGGGGCGGGGGTGCGCATGGGGCGGAGGGGGGGGCCTTGCCGGGACGGCCCCGTGGCAAAGGAACGACAGTGTGCGACGGGGCGATGGGCGCAGGCTGGGCCCGGCGCATCAAGAGGCCTGGGGCCAGGCCTTTGCTTGGTGATTCGCGGGGGGGGGGGGGGGATTGACCTCCTTGGGGTTGTGGGTCACCTCCTTGGGGTTGTGGCTCACCCCCCCCACCCTCGGACCCCCCATATTCCCCCCCCCCCAGGGGGGGGAGGGGGGCAACAGGGATCGGTCCACTGCCAACATTGCCCATTGCCATAGAGTGGCAGCCCCCCCATGTGTCACAATGTGCCTCAGCCCATGAACAACGTTGGCGGTCTGCCAAGCTCTGCAACCCACTTACCCACCCACCCACACCCACCCACACACCCACACCCACACACAAGAGCTGACACTCCGGGTTAGGGGGCGGCGGGTTGACAAACCCACCCACCCACCCTCACACCCCCGGACGAAGCCTGGGCTAGTGCACGTGCGCACAAGAGGCGGTCAGCACAAAAGCGCAGGAAGAAGTGGCTGGTCCGCGGCCTACAAGACCAGAGGTACCGTTCTGTCACACAAGAATGCACCACGAAGACAACCCGTGGGTAGGACACCAACAAGTGGGCAGCAGCCCTGCAGTGGTACACAACCGTCAGCCCTCGCCAACCAGGGACCCCTGGATCTGCTGGACAGTACCACAGAGTTCATATCTCCGTGAGGTTGCACGTGGTTTTGTCGTGAAACAAATGGCTTTGTGGACGCGTGTTTGTGGGTGGGTGTTTGCACTTTTTTGAAGCTCCGCAAGCCGCTGTTTTGGCCACACAGTTTCTGTTTCTCAATGCGGCGGGTCGTGTCGGCCAAAACATTAAGGATCCAGACGGCAACTTCGAAGATGTGTGACCCCCTCCCCTTCTCCCGTGCAGTGCAGTGGGGCACAGTGGGGTGTCGCACAAGTCGCTGCGGTATCGGAGCGTAGCTACACCTGCCCAGTCCTTCACGCCCCCCCCCCGTGTCCAACGAAAAATTTGGTCCCAAAATAATACGTTCCGAACAGAAGTGTTCATTGGACACGGGGGGGGGGGGGACCCCCCCCCTCAGAAGAGGATCAACCAGCCACTAAGCAAAGGCCTGGTCCGGGGACGAAGTTATGTCCGACAGGCAGACAAATCGGTGCGGAGGGCACCCCCGGAACACCGCCTTTATGTATTGCACTCAAATGTACTGTAATGGGGGGCGGGGCTGTTCGATGCGCACAGCAACAGACAGTCCCACATGTTTCATGCCGTGTCCCGACCTGCCCCCCGATGACTCCACTTCACCTTTTTGAGTCAAAACGTCGCGATGTTGGATTCCAGCCGCAAAAGTTGGGGCGTCTGCCATTTGCCCCCGCGGCACGTGCGCCCCATGCAGCGGCTGCCTCTTGGCTCGAGGGCGGGGCATGTGCAGAGCACCGGCCTTGCCCCGGGCAAGAGCCCAGGGCCCAATTCAGGGGTATCCCCCAACCCTCCAATCGGTCACAACCCGCAGACCGGCCGTGACGGGACGAAGCCGCGATCCGGTCAAATACCACGTCCGGAGGGTCGTGGACAAACTTGAACAAGCCCTCCCCTCTCCGCCCTGTCCCGTCGCTCTCACACCCCCTGCACCACGCCGCTCCACTCGCTGCGCAGTCCGGCGGCCCATGCGTGCCTCTACCTCCGTCCCGCCGTTCCCCCGCCACTGCCCCACGGGGGAAAAGGACAGAGTGTCCGGGAGACTGGCCAGAGTCATCCCCTGAGAGTGTCAGCGACCGGTCCACTCGGAGGCACAGGACCGGGGCACATTGTGCGATGCGTCTGGCAAACTCCAGAAGCTGCACGTTGCGGGGGAAGGGGGCGGGGGGAGGGGGCGTCGAAATCCCTGCGGGGGTCCCAGGCCGAGCCTCACCGCGTGGGCGGACCAGGCCCCGAGACATCAAAGGGCCTCTGCCGTGACCTGTGGGACCTGCCGAGAGGTCCCGTCGGTTATATAACGGCCGGATGACCACCGCAGAAGAGATGATGGCGTGTTCTGTCACATGGGGCGCATCTGGTCCCTCCCGTTGTCCCATGGGCCTTCCCCCCCCCAATCCCCCGGCGGATGTCGCATGCGGCCTCCGGTGTGGACAGCGCCGGGGCATTGACGGCGCAGGAATATACGCGATTGGGGGCGCCCCCAGGCATCGTGTTCGCTCTGGGGGGCAGGGCACGCCAACGTCCGGTGCTGCCCACAGCACTGGACCGGCCGAGTGTTGGGGTTGGCTTGCTTTTGATGCACCGCACGCACCGCACATCGCACTGTGTGCGCGTTTTTAACAGCCTTTCTCTGGAATTTTTGTGTATTTTCAGGGTGACAGGGACGCGGTGGCCGCGTGGGTTAGCATACGACGACAGAGGCCTCCTCTCTACAGGGGGGTGGGGGTTTGCCAGGGGACGTTTTGACGGGGATAATTTCGGAAGGGGGAAATTTCGCCACCTCCAGAAATCCGGAAGCTTCAAACACAGTGTTCCCTGTCATTTCCTGGCGGGCTCTAGATGGTTCCTGATAGTTCCTGGCGGGCTCTAGATGGTTCCTGATAGCTCCTGGCGGGCTCTAGATGGTTCCTGATAGTTCCTGGCGGGCTCTAGATGGTTGCTGTTGTTTCTTGGTGGACTCTGTACGGTCCCACGCAGGGCTGTCCTTAACGCAAAAAAAAAAAAAAAATCCCGTCCAGAACCAGGTAATTTCAAAAGAGCCCGCGGGCACTCCATGTGCTCAACCATGGTTGTGGCAGTTGGCGGTTGGCGGTTGGCGGCAGTTGGCGGTTGGCAGTTGGCAACTGGCGGTTGGTGGCGGTTGGTGGTGGTTGGCGGCGGTTGGTGGCCGGCGGTTGGTGGTTGGAGGCAGTTGGCAGTGGTTGGCAGTTGGCGGTTGGTCGCCGCTGGCGGTTGGCGGCGGTTGGTGGCTGGCGGTTGGTGGCGGTTGGTGGTTGGCGGTTGGTGGCGGTTGGCAGTTGATGGGAGTTGGCGGTTGGCGGTTGGTGGTCCCTTGGGGCTGTCCTTAAGGGCTGTCCTTAGCAAAAAAAAAAAAAAAAAACTCGTTCCTTAAGGACGCCCCTGGTCCCACGGCTCGAAAATTTCGCCGGGGGGAACATTGCATGACTTTTCTTAGCGGCGAAATTTTCCCGGCGAAATTCCCCCCTCCCGAAGTTTCCCTCCCCCCTCCTGTACCTCCTCACCAATGGTGGTTGTAGCCGCCCACACCCCCTGCCAGGGGAGGGCCATAGGAAGAGGAACAACACACAGACCAAAGAGCCCGATTCGGACGTTTCGCACTTTGGTGTGCCCAATTCTTTCCCGCTTTACCTGTGGCAGTTGTCCAGCATCGCGACAGCCATCGCAACCTGGCTCGGCGCCCTATCCCGCAGCCACGGCACACGGGCTCACCACGGGGGAGCGCAGGATGGAGGTGAGGTGCAGAAAAAAGCACAAGGGGAAAGAAAGGGACAATGTTGCCCACACACGTCGAATACACACGCACCGCACGCACCGCGTGTGTGTCCTTCTCTTTGGAAAGGGGGTGGGTCGAAATGGGATGCTTGTCCGCGTAGTGCCCCAAGGGCGTCCAGTACCGGTATGGTGCATCCTTGTGCTTGCTGCGGCTGCTGGTTGCTGCGGCTGCTGGTTGCTGCGGCTGCTGGTTGCTGCGGCTGCTGGTTGCTGCGGCTGCTGGTTGCTGCGGCTGCTGGTTGCTGCGGGCCCCAGCAGAGGCATGATTGGCGTGACGCTTGGAGGGTACCGTCCACCACAGATGATATGAGGATGATCAGGCCTGGGGGTGCCTGATCACCAAGCGGTAACCATTGGTAGTGTGTGTGAGGGGAGGGGGTGCAGTCGGGGGGCTCTACCTGCGATGCACTTGAGGGGGCAGGGGGCGGGGGTGTGTTCAAAAATGGTTGTCAAAGCGGCTACTGGTGGTTGCAGAAGGGGTTGGGAGCAATGTCCCGGATACTGTGTGCAGCACTGCACCAGCCCACGGGGGTTGACGGGGGTCGACCGCGGTAGCGGTCCTTCGCAAAACTGGTGGGGCATTGTGCGAGTTCCGCGTCGGCCTGGTCTGCACGGGGAGACCAGGGGATTGAGGGATCACGGCAGCCACGACGGAAGGAGGGAGGAAAAGAGGGAGGGGAGGGGCTCATCGAATGCCCAGGGGCCTCCATGTGCCCCTGGTGCACATGACGTAGACGGGCCACGGACGCCCCTCTGCTCACACACTCCCATTCCTGACCCAACTCCACCATCACTGCAGGGTCTGCAGTTCTGCAACAGCGACCGCATCGCACAACAGGGAGGGAGGGAGGGAGGGAGGGAGGGAGGGAGGGAGGGAGGGGAGGGAGGGGAGGGAGGCAGGTCTGCCTCATTCATCGGCTCCGTACCACACAATAACAGACTGGGCCAGGGCTCCGGAGGTGCATATCGGTCCATCGGCAATCATTGAACGGCACAGGGCACTGGTGTTGCACCAACTGGGGAGCAGGGCTGGGCTGTTGACACGCGTGCCCATGCTGTGGCAGAAGAACCATCGGCCGTAGCCGCCAAAGCCCAGCCCAAGGACAAGCCCTGAGGCAGCCGCACCACAAGCCTGACTACCCCCAACCCAACGCCTGAAGCAACAGCACTTCGTGGCCAACCGACAACCAACTGCCGAAGCAGGCGGCGGAGGGGACTCCGGAACACCGCGCATCGCCGCCGCGGGTCATCACCGGACTACATGGCCAGCAGTAGAATGGACAGCCACATGATGATCATGCCGAACATGGTGCAGAAGACGATCAGGAATTTGGAGACCTCCAGTTTGTGGCACACCGGGATGTACTCGTGGATGACGATCTGCAACTGTGAGAGGGACGGGCATGGGGCTAGGCCTGAGGCCACGTGGAGGGGGATGGGGTGTGAGCAAACCATGCCCCTCAATCTGTCCCTTGGTCGTGCAACACAATGCCACAAGCTCCAATCCCAACAACGTGCCCAGCTTTTGGGGGATTGGTGACATGTGAGCTGTCACGTGTGTGGTGTTGTTTGAGACGGCGTCAGCACAACACGTAGCACATGCAGAGCACAAGAGCCAAAAGAAAAGCTTGTCAAGCCGCAAGCGGCCCGAGGCGTCTGTCACAAAAACGTCTGTGGGAATGGAGTGCAGAGTGGCCTCATTGCAGGAGAGGGAGGGCAACATCACTCGTCGTATGCCACATGGTTGTGCAGCAGAATACAGGAGAGTCAGAGGAGCAGCAAAGGTTGCGCACGCCGGAAACACCGGCAAGGGACAAAGCAGACAGCCATGGGCATCCCAGATTAGCCAACTCACGGGAGCACCGCCATGGACCGCACCAGTTACTCATAGTGGTCGTGTGCCCCTCCCCTCACCTCCCCCCTGAAGGTGGGAGGGAGCCCGTTTGCTGTAAAACTGTCCCGCCATCATTCAGTTGCTGCACCAATTGGTGTGTGGCGTGGAATGAGGCACAGCGATAATCATCCCAACAGGGGGAGCGTTGGAACCACCGACAGACCAAGGAAGCAACCGGTGCTTTCTGGGTAGGCGACTGTTGTATTGGAAAAGCAATGGACTTCCTACTGGGCAACGGCACACGGCATTCGTGCAACGACACGTGTGAGGGCCCTGTGGGCAGCCCACAATGTGACAGCTGGAGAATGGCCGCCCCCCCCCCCCACTCCCCCCGAAGGAACACTGGGCTATTGCACGTGGGCACAGGCGGCAGGCAGTACAAAGCGCAGAAAGAATTCTGCCTCGTCAGTGGCCCATAAGACCGTAGGTACCTTTCCAAAAAAAAATAGACACTCAGGACCCCCCCCCCTTATACAGACGCATGCCTCCAAACGGTGTCCCCAACACAGAATCCAAAATGGCTACGCAACCCCTGAGACGAGGGTGCTTGGCTGGGCCAGACCGCCTGTTCTCCGCGCCGCATCAATCCAAAAGACATGCCATCCCTATTTTGGGGGTCCGGGGACGTAGCATGAGGCCAGGGGGAGGGGCTGGGGTGTGAGAGGGACAGGCCTGAGGAACTGGTCGAGGGAGAGTCTGGGGGTTTGGGGTGCGAGAGAGCACCGGGGCGCGTTCGACGCTCATCCCTCGCGTGGCACTCTGCCACGGCCGGGGGACAGAGGGGAGGGGGGGGTCGCCTCTCCCCCTTTTGGGCGCTGCACTGGCGGTGTAGGTCCCCAGGCGATGCACTGATCATTTTGAGACAAAGGTCATGAGGAAAAGTTATTTCCCAAACTTTCTTCTCATCTCCCTTTTTTAGAGCTCCCCGGCGCCATCAAGTGCCATGTCATACGACATGTGATCAATGCCAATCAGACCCTGGGCCATACAGTCGACCATCAGTGGGGGAATGTTTGCCCGGCGCATGCCCGGCACGCTACCTTTGTATTAAGCATCTTATCTCTAGCCCCAGGTCCATCCTCACTCAGGGAAGTCCCCCACGTGGACCGCACTGGACCGCAAACCTTCCCTGCAAGGCACCTTGCATAAGCCGAAATATGAGAATTCAACAACACAAAATGTCACTCCCACCACTTCCAACCACCACCCTTGCCATCGTCAGAAACTGGGTGCAAAGGATGGGCCACATTCTTAGGCAGGGCGAGAAGGTACTCCAAATTGTTTGTTGAGGTGGAGGCCAAAACAGGCACGGGTGGGGAATGGTCATAAAAAGATGCCCGGCGCGTGCCCGGCGCGCTAACGCTCCCCCAGTACCCCTGGGCCATGCAGCACCACACGGAGGTGGTAGAGGACGATGACACCAATGGGACGCAGACATGGGCACGGAAGGCGCCAGGACGTTTTGCTTCCAGGTCCTACAGTTCCGGCGTTTGGCTGCTTTGGAAAAGGGGGGGGGGGGCAGACGGAGCTGGACCGGGGGGGGGGGGGGATCCTCCCAAAATGCCTCTCCACAGCGTCCGCTGGAACAGGAGGCACACCATCATTCCCGTGACGAGCCCAAAGATGATGGCATAGACGAGGTGCCCGATGACTTGCTTGAGGGCCATGTACCCTGAGGCGGGATGAGGGGAGGTGAGGCGGGTCATGGGGTGAGGGGCACGGGGGGGGGGGGGGGGGGCGCTCTGGCTCCTTTACTCAAGCCTCAGCCCCCCTCAGCCTCAGCAAAAGCCACAACAGCAGCCGCAGCCGCAGCCCCGAAGCAGGTTGCGGTGCTGGACCGAGCGGGGGAGAGTGTCGACCGATAGGCCCACCAGACGACTGAGACCCCGGCCAGGCCTACCGATGCAGCGGAGGCTGACCTACGACGAGATGGAGGAGGACGGAGGGAGCCTGGATAGGGCTGGGGGTAGCGGCCTCTGTTGCTCATTAACTGCCAGTGGAACAAATCAGGCGGTTGCTGGTGCAACCTGCTGGTGTAAGTGGAGGGTGATGGAGGTTGGAGGTCACCGGAAGTTGCTACGAGGTTGCTGGAGGTTGCTGGAGGTTGCTGGAGGTTGCTGGAGGTTGATGGAGGTTGATGGAGGTTGCTGGAGGTTGATGGAGGCTGATGGAGGTTGATGGAGGCTGATGGAGGTTGATGGAGGTTGCTGGAGGTTGATGGAGGTTGCTGGAGGTTGATGGAGGTTGCTGGGCAGACAGCGGGTGAAAATTCAACACAACCATTCCGGCCCCCTGCCCGTCTCCATTCCCAAACCCACGCACATGCCCGTCGGCGTGCCCACTCGTGCCCATGCCTGTGCCCGTGCCTCCGCCGCAGCCCCCGGCCCAGCTCTGGCTGATGCCCCCCACGCCCAACACGGCCACCGGGGATCAACCCGCGGAGGGGCACTGAACATCATGATCAGCCAACACTGCAGCACAAGCGGAGCACGCCTGGGGGCACTTCT